>JAOVVA010057741.1:22263-35532 GCA_028565275.1 Leiocassis micropogon
TGGAACCTTGGATTGTGAGCATAATTCGTTCAGTAAGCATTCATCAAAACACTCGTATATCAAAGCAAATCCCCCCCTAAGAAATAATGAAAACTCCAATTATTTTTTCCACAACCCAAAAATATTCACATAAAAATAATGAATACAAAATATAAAGTAAAAATAAAAGCAATTAATCTGCACTTTACCTTTGAAAAGAATCGTGTCTGGTACTAGACGAGAGCAGTAGTTGGGGGGGCTACTGTGTAGGGCGACTTTCACACATTCATGCGCACGCTCACACACACACACACACACACACACACTACAGTACAAGACTTAAAGGATCTCCTGCTGACATCTTGGTGACAGATACTGTACCACACACCCTCAGAGATCTCGTCCATGCTTTCATCGACCAGAGCTGTTGTGGCAGTACAAGGGGAATAATACACAATAATAACCAGGTGTTTTTCATTGTTGTGGCCTATTGTTGTTTTTTTTCTGGAATATCCCACCTTTAATTAAAGCACATTAGAAAAAAGACCCTATTCTTAGAGCCACATATGACAATAGGAGTAACCGGATTATATGTACACTAATGTGTTTATTCCCACCGCACAATGGTCTAAAGGTTTCTGTTTAGACGAGGCTGTTTAAACATGGCCTGAGGAGACAAATTAAGGTCCCAGTGTAGCACTGCAAGAAAAGCAACAGGCACAGGAACAATTTGCAGTCTCAACCTTTTCAAGGGTCCTGGGTGAACAATCCTAATTCAAAAGTTAAACTCTCAATTCAGTTGTACTGCACATCAGCATCAGTTAGGAACGGTATAAAAACAGAACCATGTCTGTATATATTAGTGAACAACTTTACTCCTGTTGTGCACTTTTAAATACGTTTTGCCCAGATTGGAGTCATCATCTTGCAAAAACTGAAGCTAGAGCCTTTGCAGTAAAGACATTGAAACCAGAACATGTGCAACAGATATGATCTTTCAGACAGTGTGCCCACCTCCAGTCATTTCTGTCAACTCATCAACCATGCTCTTTTACTTATCATCAAGATCAGTACTCATATAACTCATATGATATTCATTAATTGTAAGAAATATATTGCGGCGATAAGAAGAATAACTAAACTTTGAACAATAAAATTGTCCGAACATTATTCCCAACTATAATTAGTGAAAGTATAATATAAAACTTAAATCTGGGCCGTTTTTACATTTCATATCATGGGAATGGGCGAAGTTAAGCATTTTATCATGGCCAGTCACTAGAGGGCTTCAGAGACGTTTCCGCTTTCCTTTCATATCCCTGTTGTGATGTCCACTCATATACAGTACATACAGTCAACAGGTCAGACACTGCACATGGTGATGGTGAAAATTGTCAGCAAAGTCCTCAGGGCCAAATGGGCTAATACACACTGCCGGTGCAATGGCAGGCTTCTGAGCATGTTGAATGCCTGCAGCTCTATCAAACCTAGAGTATGTCCTGATGTGGCAGCTGTCATCACTCAGCCTTTTTAAGCTGAATTTGAGCTCCCTGTGAAACTGAAAGCTGCACTGACAGTAAAGGCTTCATGAGTGCAGTGATGGCCATAAAACACTTTTAATAAAATTTTAATGATCCATGAGGACAAAGACTGAAACACAGAAGAGGAATTTAGTTGACTAATTTCTATGTCAATAATAATAATAATAATAATAATAATAATAATAATAATAATAATTTGAAGATTCGCTCCATGCAAAATGAATGAATGTGATTCAGTATCTCTGAAGAACTGCTGTTCAGGACGCAGAAATCAATCCAAAATGATACTGATTAGGACCCAGTGGGAGTATCTGGAGTGCAGTGTGTGCGTGTGTGCGTGTGTGCGTGTGTGTGTGTGTGTGTGTGTGTGCGTGTGTGCGTGTGTGTGTGTGTGTGTGTGTGTGTGTGTGTTTCCCTGAGACAATGCTGCACATGGCTATTGCAGACTTAAATGCTTTCATCACCAGCTTTCAGTGAGGACAGACAGTGTTTATGGCTGGAGTGGTTCAAAGAGAGGTGAAGGGGTCACATTGATTGTAAACAACAGATGGTGTGATCTGGGACATGTTAGTGTGAAGGAGCACTGCTGTTGAACAGACATTGAACTGTTTGCTGCTCATTTATGTCTATATTACCTGTTGAAGGGATTTATGGTCATCCCTGTGGTTACTGTTTAAATTCCCTGGCAGCTAAAACAGAAGTGACAGTGGTAAGTGTTTAGATATTGGCAATATTGGAATATCTATCCATCCATTCATCCATCCACACACACAATTGTTAGGTTTAAAAAGAAGAAGAGTGTCCGTATTAAGTTTAAGATGAATTAAGAGAAGAAGAGTTATTGCTGTGCACGCCGAACCTCGATACATTTACCGATCAGGGCACGATCAACCAGGAGAGACAAACACACACACACACACACACACACACACACACACACACACATGCGCAGACATAATGTCTGAAGATCTCTGTTTATTCTTAGCAAATAGAGCACATTTAGCATTTGGCCAGGTGCCTGTGTCACGTACAAGCCCAAAATCAAAAGAACCATTAACATGTGAGTGTTAGAGAGACCCGGAGACAGCCAGGCGATAGAAAATACATTTGCATTTTCCTGGTTAAAGAAAAGGGTTCTAGCAAACAAGAGCCGTTTGGATGTATATTCATCTAGATACAGGATGTGTTAACACGTCAGGAAGTCAGGAAGCGCAGTGAGGGGGCTGTTCTCAGGGCACAGGAACCTTTTCATCAGATTATAATACCTTACAATATTATAATACCTTACATTTGGCCAAACCTGCACTAACATTGTATACAAATACTTATCCAAATACAACAATATGGAGTCGGTCCCCCTTTTGCAGTTGTAACAGCTTACACTCTTCTTTGAAGGCAGACCACAAGATGATGGAATGTTCTTGCGGGAATTCGTGTCCGTTCATTCTGTAGAGCGTTTATGAGGTCAGACACTGATGTTGGACGAGAAGGGCTTACAATCCCAAAGGTGCTTGATGGTGTTGAGCTCAGGGCTCTGTGTTCTGGCCGGTCGAGTTCTTCCACACCGAACTCATCCAACCATGTCTTTATAGTCCTTGCACTGGGGTGGAGTCATGTTGGAATAGAAAAGGGCTTTAACCAAACTGTTACCACACAGTTGAAAGCATAGCATGAGATGTTAGTATGCTGAAGCATTAAGATTGTCCTTCACTGGGGATAAGGGACCTGATTGAAACACCTGAATTCGACAATTAACAGGTTTGGACAAATAATTTTATTCATATAGTTTATTTATCTATCTATCTATGAATTGACCCCACACATTTAATGAAGGAACTCTCCCAGTCATACGTAGACTCCTTAACAAGGTACTTCATTCACATTGTGGGTTTTCCACATGATTCAGACACTTCCTGGATAAGGGCAAGTGCTTTAGATTGTTTAGACTGCTAAACAATTAAGCATAGATCAAGGGGTTTCAATAAAAACATACAAATGCAGATATCTGTTTATAGGGAATACTGAATTAAGAATTATCTTTATCGTTGCAGTTAGCTCCATCCAGGTTGCCGGAGGTGAGGTGTAGCTTGGACTGCTTAAAAAACTTAATAAAGGTATAGGGTAAATAGTATAAGGCCACTGAATCTACAGAGAAACCACCTTGAGCTCATAAGAAGTGAATTTTTTAAGTAACACTTGTAATTTCTTAAAAGAGAATGGAAGAATGGAAATGGACAGGGCATCTACGTACATGTATAACCCCGCCACTTTAACAAGGGGTTATTAAAGTGTAATACAGCACTGCTGGGAGGTGGACAGGATGCAGGGTTGGAACATACATGTAATTTGCAGTATGAAGTTTTCATACTGCAAGAAAATGAGAAAGCGGCCATAAAAAACGCATTTTGTTTGTCTTGGTGTTAAGATTATTTGTGTACTTCAGCATGAAAACAGGGTAATATGACATGTGCAGACCCCATTTAGCGGTACACCAGATAAGACAAAGTTTTAATCACTTTGCACTGACTGGAAGAGAAAGCAGGGCAACCAAGGTTGAAAAATGAACTCTTGTTATTTCTCATGGGAGTGTTAGAAAATGCAAAACAAGGAGGAAGGAATAGATGGAGGTAAAGAGAGTATTGCCCTGGTTTTCATCCTCATTGTTATCAGAAGCACGATCTGTGTGGAAAAACCTGCCAGTATATTCATTGCTACATCATGAAATTCTATTCATAGAAGCTCTTGGGACTATAGCTGCATTTCATTATGGAGAAATATAGATTCATGAGATTTACAATTCCAGGCCAGTTGCTTTAGAAACAGATGTAGAAATTAGCTACATAATCAGGTTAATGTTTTAAATTTGCTATTACTTATGCTTTAATTCTACAGCATACGTCCATAATTCAGACCTGACTACGTCTCTGATCTAGAGATGCCTCCATGGTTTATTACTTTTAATTACATTTATTTATGTATTTATTTCATTTTTATTTTACTAAACCTAGACTTAAAACTCTAAAATACAGGTAACAATAACCAAATTAGCAATTTCTCACTCTACTTCTTGTCTGGGCTCAAAATTGTAGCCTTACACATCAGAGACGTAGACATCTGATATAACTAAATTTACAGCATTATGAGGTCACATGTCAGTCAAACTGTTGCTCCCTTTTTATATTCACCCTGATTTTTTTTCTTCTCAACACGCAACTTAAACAAGTGCAGAGTAAAAGAATTATTTTAAATGCAAGATAGCTGATAAAACCAAATTATTAACATAGTTAAACATTAGTAACAAGTTGATGTGATTTTTTTTGTTTTGCTTCTATATCAATATTTTTCACTTAATATTCTTAAATCATGAGGTATGTATTTTGTATAAAAAAATACGCATATGCTTATTTTTTTGTGATGGTGATGATGAGAAAGACTTGTCTTGTTGGATTTATTTCAGCTGAAGCAGACTCTTTTACTGGTCTACAATTGTTTTACATACTGAGAGTGATGTTCTCCACCTGTTTGACTTACACTAGCACCACACACACTACTGCTGGGAATAATCCACTCTCCACATACTATCTGGTATCATTCAGTTTAATTGACATAATTTAGAATATTCTTCTGAAAATATATCTTTATATATCTTTATATCTGAAAAAACAAAAATATTTGCCCACATTATGTCTCCGGAAATGAGAACGTTCATGAATGTTTAAAGAACCTGTGGTATAGTACTGCACAATACAGCTAGAGGGTCAAAACCAAAATGGTGTACACAGTTGAAAAAAACTGAAGTGTGTGCATTTGGAAAGAAACAATGCGAAAGAGATTTACAATTAACTTGTTGATTTGATGTACAAAATTCTGCCTCATCCCCCCTACTCCTCCAACCTCACACCCAGTAACTTCTTCCTCTTTCATCACTCGAAGAAACCACTTCATGGCAGACGTTCATCCATCATCCATCCACCAGCTCATCCATCGTTTGGAGAAGTGTGTCGCCCTAGTTGGAGGATATGTAGAGAAGGACTAAGCTCACAACCAATGTTTATTTTCATTACATTATCATTTCTTAGCAATAATAAAAATTTTATGGTGCTTACGTTTATCTCTTTTTTATTCTCTCTCTCTCTCTCTCTCTCTCTCTCTCTCTCTCTTCCCCTCCCTTGAACTAAATCCTCCTGGTTCATCTTTGGATGAACTTCCGCAAAATATCCATTCTTTATTCTTCATGATATCACCAGGACATGATAAAATGGTTTACGTTCTTTGTAGTAACTGATATCGATAACACCACGCGTTTGGTCAAACATATAAAAACTCTGTCTTTTGCTGTTAATTAATAAAAAACTTTCTCACATACAATGTGTTTGTGTGTGTGTGTGTGTGTGACTGTGTCTCTCCTGGCATTAGGATTATTGATTTTTATAATCATTGATTATTGATTATTGAAGCCCAGCCCAGGAGACCGAGCCGAGCCGGTTATTCATCTACAAAACTTTCAAACTTTACATAAACACAAATTAACTTGATTTAAATGTTTTGTGTTGCATAAAACAATGTGTTCTGCATATTTTAGTGTGCTTATTTTAGTGAGTCAACTATTCGGTTAATTAACAACACCTCCTCAGCTGAAGTAGGTGTGCTTGACCTTTTGGCTAATTATTGTGTACTCCCTATACCAATAAGAATTCTGTTTAATAACTCTGAAATAACACATTTCTGTTTAAAATGCAGACTTTTTGACTTACAATTAAACCTAAGCAATCATTTTAAAACTTGCAAAAATATGCATAGACCTCTAAGGGTTAAAGTCTGTTAACCACAAGAATCAAGGGGAAGAATTGCATTTAAAGATTCACATTTATTAACAATGACTTTTCTATGCAGACAAAGGTAAATTTTCGTGTTCCTCAAGGGGACTCCGTAAAGGGGGTTATAACAAAATGTGGTGACACATCCAAAAATAAATAAATAAATAAATAACAGGCAATTGAATGACTTCTTTCTGTCATATTATCACTGAAGATATATATATATAATAATATATATAATAATTGCAAATACGACTGTTTTGTGTATACTGTATGTGCAAATAAATTGAAAGCTGTAGAACACAGTCTTCCTTTTCAGGTAAACAGATTTGCGCAGAATGCTTAGAAACCTGTGCATTATCAGTAATGTAATATGGGTGGGGGATGGGAGTGGTCAAAAGATCGTACTAAGTATTATCCATGTTACATGTCAACAATAGACAACAAAACGACCAATAAACCTGATTCCGATGTCCAATGCACAAATGTGCTGGGGAATCAGTTCCTCCATACTCTCTCTGTGTTGGCCTTCAGGGAACAGAAGCGCTCTCCTGACCACAACAAAGTGAAACGTCATTTTTTTGATGACTGAGGTTGTGACGTGTGTGTGTGTGTGTATGTATATATATATATCAATTTGCATTAGAACCCATAAATTATTCATAAACATTGTATTAGTTTCCACTCTTATGCTGACACTGTGTCTCAGCAAAAATAGACTGGAGACATCAGCTAAATAAAGAAATGTGTTAAAAACATTATACACTGGACTATAAACATTAGCAACTTCTTACTTGTACCTGAAAAAATAGGCGTTCTTATATAAGCAGTCACTCTTAATAACTATTGATGAGCTTTCATTAACATCATACAACTGTAAATGGCCATGGTGTAATTATTGACTCCAGCCTCTCATTTCTCAATCTAATGTAGATAATATTGCTAGATTACCTTTTTCATCTCAGAAATATTGCTAAGAAATATAATCTCATTACACGATGCAGAGAAACTAGTTCTTTTGTTACCTCTGAGTTGAATTATTTTATGTTACTGTTCGGATGTTCTATTAGGTGCATGAACAAGCGCCAGTTAGTCCAGAACGCAGTCCTTACCAGAAGAAATTATCACATCACTATCACTTTACCCACACAGCACTGGCTCCCAGTAAAATTTTATACTGATAATGAAATACTAGTGTTTACATAAATAGTCTTAAATCAGAAGACCTGAAGGAACTTCTTGTCTAATAAAATGTGCATTACTAACTTTTGATCAAAAGGTGCAGGTTCTTTGTTAATACCTAAAATAATGAAAATTACATTAAAGGGGAGGAGTACCCTTTTAGAAAGGCCCCACAGTAATGGAATAGTCTTTCAATTAGTGTTTAGACATGACACAGTGTCACTGCTTAGGTTAAGGCTGAAAAAAAAAAAAAAAAAAAATATATATATATATATATATATATATATATTTATTTTTTTATTTTTTTATTTTTTTTGAGGCTTTTGTTAGTAAAGATGCAGCTCTGGAGCGTTCATGGGTACAGAGTGTGAGTACATTAGGACAGTTGAATCGTTATACTTGATCCTCAACTCTCACACTGTCTATCTGGCTTCTTTACAGTATATCTCTGGGCCTTGTCTTGTCTCTCCCTTTTAGTTAGGTTGTAACAGCTAGCATTCAGTTCAGCCTTCATTCGTTACAGCAACATGGAAAAGTATTTGCCACTTCCTGAATTTAAAAAATTTCAAATATTTATCACATGTACATGATTCAGATCATTACATTTTTATATTTGAATAAATACAAACAGAGTTTTTTAATGATGATTTTATTTATTAGGGGGAAAACGCTGTCAGAACCTACCTGGCCCTATGTGAAAAAGTAATTGCCTTCCATGGTTAATCATGAATCAACTGTGATTTTTCGAAAGGTGAGTTAAATTTTACTTGCAACATTTCTTAAATCAAGAAACAACTTAGAACCTTAAAATTATTATTATTTATTAAAAATTTGTTTGATCGTCTGAATCATTTAAGTGTGACAAATATGCAAAAAACAAAAAATTAGGAAAAGGCAAATACTTTTTCACAGGACTGTATACTCATGCTCAGTAAATTTTTTTTATATATATTCCAGATTTTGGCTGGGGTTAGAGCACAGGGTCATCCATCTTATGGCACCCTGGAGCAGACAGGATTAAGGGCTCAGCAGCAGCAACCTGGTGAAGTTGGTGCTCGAGCCGCTGACCTTCCGATCAGTAACTTGTCTTGTCACACTAAGCCACCACCGCCCCATAAAAAGTTGATTACCTGACCGGGAATTGATCCCTCCATGCTATGGTGAGGGCGCTGAATCCTAGCCACTTGACCACCAGAGACTCACCAATCTTGCCAGAGTCCCCACCTGGACACCTCCCATAATGTTTATTCATCTTTTAACCATTACATGAGCATACCTGATAACCTGTCTTATAAACCCCCTTCTTGCTCTCTCTCAAACACACACACACACACACACACACACACACACACACACACACACACACACAAAGTATCCCAGTGAACATAATGTATAATCATATAATAATTTCTAATATTAGACATTAAGCAGGGTCACCCAGGTGAGGCAAGTGAGAGTGTGTTTACTTTTGAGTCTGGTTATGTTTAAGGCTTCTTCCTTATGTGATCTCTGGGTTGTTGTTTTTTTCATTATTGTGTCTGGCTCACTAATTAGATACTTGCAATTTATAATTTTAAATATACAGTATATTTCATGCATTCATTTATTCATTCATTCATTCATTCATTCATCTTCTGTACTGCTTATCTAGTGTACAGGGACACGTGGGGAAAATTTCAAACATATTTAATATAATTTTATAAAGCTGCTTAGTCACAATGGCCGTTGTTAAAAGCTCTATACAAATAAATCAGAATAAAATTGAATTGAAAATATGCAAATCCAGTTGATCTTAATTATTATGTAAATCCTCATAACCAGCCGACATGCTGAGTAGGAAATGGACTTCAAGAATAAAATGCATAATATTTCTCCTGCTTTTGTCATTTTGTTCATTTTGGCCAAGACACTGTATAATAAATACTGTATAATAAACTCCCTATCCATGTCTGATTCTAATGGAAATGTATAATGTTTTCGGCATGCAGTTTGCACAACAGTTGTCAGAAGAAAGATACAAACCTCAAATATTAAACTTACCACACTGTGTTAAGCTGTTCGTATCCATACAACTTCAGCAGACACATCATCATCGTTGATTTAATTATTAAACACAAGGCAGGTTTTTGCTGCTTGGCTGCTTATAAGAAGCAGAGGAAAAAAATAGGTGCTGAAATGACAGGGTACATAATTCATATCATCATCTGCACAAAGTGACAAGCTCAGCAATTACCAGTGCCCTCTGAACAACAGGAAATTGCTGGCAGAAAAGAAAACTCAGTCATTGACATGCAGATGCAAAGTGAAGAAAAAAATTAATCGGTTTCTGTCCCAAATGCTAGAATTAGTGTTTTGCTTGCCATTTAAGGGGTTAAAGTTGAGAAGTACTGTTGCTAGGCAACAAGGCAATATGGATTCCAAAATGGTCCTTCAGTTACTGGAAATGTAACTGTTATGTCTGTTTTTATGGACAGTGTAAAAGTACAATAACAGTGTAAATGAGAAAAAGACAATGCCAAATTTTACTATTTGCATCGTATTATGTTAGCAAAAAGACTTACACAGTGTCTGTACTTAATATTGAGTGCAAACAGAGAAACAGCCAATCTACTGTATGTAACATCACAACCAGCTAAAAAGTCAAAGCTTTGGTCAAAGGATCAAAACAGTAAGACTACTTTTTATAATACTAATTTTATAATACTAATATTAAGGAGCCATACTATAGAAGACAAGGATACAGATCATGAGTACTAATTAGTGACATTAAAGCTTCATTATTGGGTGTTATATATAATAATAATTCTTTAATCCCTAACTAATGCAGTGAGGAGCTTCTCATTTCCTAAACAACCATGTTGGAAGATGTGTCTCATCGTCATGGAAAAGATTAGAAGGTCACATTACTGTCATGCATCAAGCAAAGAAAACAACTAAGGAGATTGACAAACTGCCTGGAATTGGGATAAGAACTGTCCAACGACTAATTAGATAAAAATTAAAACCTGGATGGATAGTGGTGAACCATTGACTTCTTCCAACCCTCAATGATTTTTTTAATTGGAAAAAATCATACATTTTCACAATCAGACATCACTTAAATTCCTGATGAAGCTGCATCATGATTTCTTACTTTTCCATTTCATGCATTTGGAGCCATAGCACCATTTCATCATCTCATGGACAGACCAACCCTGCCGTACTGTGCATATGCTGCTTCTTATTTAGATTACATCATTATTACAATTTATAATTGGCTGCAGCATTTACAGTGTCTGAGAGCTGTCCTGATATCTTTGAGATGGGCAGGACCCACAGCAAATCCAAAGAATTGTCAACCTGTACAGTACTGTACGTGTGGAAGTTTAGTAGCTGTACTAACACTGGGGCCATGAGCAGGTACATTTACAAATTGACAAGATGGTGGCAGCCTTCCTGAGACACAAGACTGAAAAGGGGCTGAGGCAGCTTTTACCACGATTAACTTTAGGAAAAAGGCAACACCTGATCCAGTCCAGGACAGAGCAGCTTTTTGCCAGGCAAAGGCAACTTAAACAGTTTTGTGTGTATGAGATTAAGAAGGTCCGCTGTCTGTGGCATGCTTGCTTACAAAAGTTTGTTCTAGAACATAAAAAAGGGCCTTTCATTACAGTGTGTGTTTTTCAGGATTTTATGTTTTTAAAAGATCAGGAAGAGACTGCAAGAGACTCTGTAGATTTCCATCACTGTAACTAAATAAAAATTCCTGTTTGTCCGTAGACCATATGAGACCCACTGGGCTAGACCACCAACTATAAACACAAGGAATTGTCTTACATTTAAATTTAATTAAAACCTTTTTTAAATTTTCATTTAAAAATACTGTAATAACATAAACATTTACACGTCTATTGTGCATTATATCTTTTTTATGTAAAAATTTGTGTAATGATTTTCCTCTACTTTTTTCCTTGTTTTTTCTTATTTAGGCTAACAATTCAATTCAATTCAATTTTATTTGTATAGCGCTTTTAGCAATTGTCATTGCCGCAAAGCAGCTTTACACAATCAAAAGAATTAATTTAACACACATTTAAATTTTAGTCCATTGTGATCTGTGATATCTGCCAGCAGTATCACATGGGATTCCCTTCCTCAACATTATACAGTGTGATGTTCCCAACTACTTTTCTTTATTTATTATCAATTCTTAAAAATAGGCTTAATTAAATGAAGAACAGAGCTGCTCTCCCATTAGGTATATAATTTAATAAGATTTAAATAATAACAAATGCTCTGGATGTAATTGAGAAATAATCATTTTAAAAAACTGAAATTGAAATGTGGACACTTAACAATTACAAACCCAGAATACAAATAATAGGGACGTTTGTATTATCCAATTATTTTTATCCACTGTATTTTTGATCAGCTAAAAAAGAAAAGTCAAAGTAAAAGTCAATTAAACAAAATGTATGTGATTTATTTGCAGAATTAAGATTGAATTGAGATTTCACAAAGAAAGTTTTATTTAAATAAAAAGTGCAAGAAAGGATTAAATGCAACTGATTTAGGGAATAAATTAAAGAGGCACCGCAGAAGGGATAGGCGATGTGAGAACATGGAGTAAGAAAATAGGACAACAGAGAATGAAATATATTAATATCTCAAATGTAATGAAAACAAGGATCGCCCGTTTGCTTTTTCTCTTGAACCTTATTTTGGATATGAAAAACTACACAAACTGCAAAGCAATTCATATGCAAATGGAAAAAGGTTTCATATTTTCTATAGGTCTATGAAAATTCCATTTAGTCTTGACCACAAATGGTTTCGTGTGAATAGTGCCTGAGGTGCTGAGTTACTGAATGTCCAATAAACTTGAATCCTTTACACAGTGATAGTTTCTGTCTTCTCCTGAGGACAGAATAAGTGCTTAGCATCAACAAACAAGAAGAAAAAACGTATTTCATGTCTTTCTTTTAATGTAAGTGCAAATAAGATGTATACCTGTATACTACAGTGCCTTGCAAAAGTATTCATGCCCCTTTTCCACATTTTGTCACATTACAACCACAAACATTAATATATTTTACAGGGACATTTATGTGAGAGACCAACACAAAGTGGCACATAATTGTGAAGTGGAAGGCGAATGATAAATGTTTTTTATTTTATTTATTTTTTTAGAAATTTGAAAAAAATATATTTTAGAAAAATAACAAAGAAATATTTGGTGTGCATTTGTATTCAGCGGCTCTAAGTCAATACTTTGTAAAAAAAAAAAAAAAAAAAAAAAAAAAACCTTTCACCGCAATTACAGCTGCAAGTCTTATGAGGTGTGTCTCTTTACACATCCAGAGAGTAAACTTTTTGTAAAACAGCTCAAACTCAGTCGGATTGGATGGAGAGCATCTGTAAACAGTAATGTTCAAGCCTTGCCACAGATTCTCAATTGGATTTAGGTCTAACACATGAATATGCTTTGATCTTAACCTTTCTATTGTACTGTAGCTCTGACTGTGTGTTTAGGGTCGTTGTCCTGCTGGAAGGCGAACCTCCAGATTTTCTTCTAAGATTACCCTGGATTGGATTCATCCTGGTGCCGAACTGAACAGGACTCTATGTTACAGTATTTCTGAATTGCTAAAACACATTTTTTGAATGTTTCTCTCACTTTCTCAAAACCTCAAACACAAATCACCAAACTTAAGCTACACTGTCAAAACCTTTGACTTGTCTTGCTATATCAAACAATTGATTCAGAACTA
>JAOVVA010057802.1:0-13995 GCA_028565275.1 Leiocassis micropogon
GTTCACTCCTATTTATAACCTGCAGGTGCACTTCATCAGATGACGTCACCTGACTGAGGTTATATAAGCCAAAATTTGGCGTGTTTGATACACACGTGCTTCACAACCGGCAACACAAAAAGATGTTCTCATAGCGTTTCCCCGCAGCATCGAGTGTAGCTTTTGAAAGGGAACATTTAATCGCATGGCTCCTAGTTCCCCAATTTCTGATTAACATTAGATTGGTATGACAAAACCTTAGAAGCACATCCTTGCCTCCAGCACACAATATTTTATTTAACCTTACCTGACATGGTAAGTGACAAGTGTGCACTATAAGCACAAGCAATTTTGATGATTGCCTCAGTCCAAATATTTCATCTTATCACATTTCATCAAAGTTGTTTTAATATTTTTAGATGGCAGTGGCATCTGGTATATCTACATCTAGGCATTTGGCAGACACCCTTATCCAGAGCAACTTAAAGTTTTTTCTCATTATACATCTGAGCAATTGAGGGTTAAGGGCCTTAACAACTACATAGATATTATTGTCTGCTTAGTTTTTCCTCTAGTTAATACAATGGCACATACATCTTGATGTAGGCTTTAAAAGGGTCTATATACAGTAATATGAGTGCTAATCATAGAGCAATGTGTGTGTTTAGAAAACACGTACCTGGAAGTGTGGTGTCGGCAAGAAGTATAAGTGTGATTCCAAACTGCAGGGAGTGAGACTGCTCAGTTTAAAGGGACCTGGGAATGGTGTAGGGAATGAGTGAACAACGGGTCTTCACTTCACCGGAAAAGGGAATGAGACATTTCCCATCAGTCATTGCATCTTGCTGGAGCGTGACATATTGTAAATTAATCAAATTATTTATGTAAATTTTATTAATTTTTGTTTCAATAAATATTCAATATTTAATGCCCATAATGTGAAATTTCCACAGTAGCAGCGACAGGTATCTGAGGTGCTTATGTTACCATGGTGACACAAGGAGGAAGTGACATCTACGCTGTTGACGTTGCAGGTTGTTCTGAATGGTGGAATTTTTTTGAGGGAAGTTCCCTTAACCAACATTCGGAGCAGGGAGTAGGGAGCAGCCTGTGAAGTACACTTCAGAATGGAATGCAGCTAAGGTGTATGTCCTGAAAGTGTAGCTGTTTGTAGGCAACAATATTTGATGGGACTTGGATTCTCTTACACATTCTGATGATTCTCTGAAACATAATAATGGCAACATGTGTTGGTTTATATAGTTCGTAAATTTCCTATACTGTAGTGTATGAATGAGCCATGCGATAGATTGCATAATCCTGCCCCTCTATGACCCTGTACAGGATAAGCTGTATAGAGAATGAATAAAAAAATATGAATTAATGTTGGTGCATATATTTTATAACAAAACTTTACTTTACTCATTGCATGTCTGTGTATTCTGTGTGTTCCATAATGGTGCATTGTGTCAACCTTCCACTGAGATTACTTTTTTTTTTTATCACTGAATAATACAGGAGTGCACTACCACTCCCAATGCCACACAATTACCATTAAAAAAGAATCAAATGAAATCAGTGTGAAAATAGGTGATAGGAAAAAGTTTGTTTCAAATATTCCACCATGCATTTCCTCAGGACTGTTATGAAGCTAAGAGTTCCCCCAGGATCAGTGGAAAAAAAATATATTGTACTGATCCAATCACTAATAATAGCTCCTGGACAGCAAAGGAGGATAAACTCAAAGGGAGTTAGTAACCAACAGGTTATTGGGACAGTGCTAATAGCTAATCTAACGATAAAAGGAAGGGATTTTTCTTTCTGGTTACAAACTCTAATTTTAGTTGAGGCAGGAAATGTGTGATGGAAGGGGCATCAAGTCTGATTCTAGGCACTTCTTTTTTTTCCCTGTACTGTTTTCCCTTCACATACTTTTATTCAGGCAGCATTCTTATAATATGAAAACTGTTGAAGATTTTTTGCCCCTTGATTTTATTATAGTCCAAGACTTTTACATTTAGAGAACGCCATTAATGAAGTGCCTCTGAGCTACAGTATAAAGCCCTTTTGAATGTTCTAACCAGAGAATAACAGCAGGGTAAAGAGCTAATAGCAGAAAGGCCTACCTGTCAAACTGTCTCTAATTCCATTAAAATTCTTCCTAGGTCAGTGCGTCCGATCAATCAGATTCATTTTACAAAATATTCAGATTGCAAGAGGTGCTCAGCTTCAGCAGCAGAAAGGTCAAACCTCTTCACAAGGAGCTCTGCAATTTCTTTCCCCTTGCCATCTCCAAAGCATACCAGCTTCGGAATGCACTATGTCAAAACCACATACATTACCCAAACCCTATCTTTAAACCACATAGTCTCCATGTCACAGCAGCTTTAAATAACACCTCATTTAAGCTACTACCTCACTTTTTAACCACATTACCAATTCACACTGCCTTCAAACCAATTAATCTACGAAGTACAGGTAGCAGCATTAGTTTTAAATTAACAATAATTACTCCAATAGCTGCAAGTTACAGGTTTGAAATCCCAACATGCCACATTCATCCATACGTGAGAGTCCAAGAATGCAAAATTGTCCATGCCCTCTGTGTGGGCGGGTTGTTGAATTCTCCTCCCTACAGCATAGTATAGTATAAAATGATAGTGTAGGATAGCATAGGGTAACATAATCTCTCACACTTCATACACATTTTCATAATGTTCTTATGATTATGTAAAGCTGCTTTGCGACAATAATCCAGGTTAAAAGTAAAACTGAAATTGAATTGAATTGAATTGAATTGAATTAAATTAAACAGTCATATCATCCACAGATAATCCCCAGATGACAGACAATACTTTTCCAAATATTGTTCTTCTTCTGTTGCTTTATTTTTTTTAGGTATTCGTGCAAACCTGTTTTGTTTTCTCCCTGATTAGTCTCTATGTTCTGCTTTGTCTCATTTGTTACTAAAATCTTTCTATTTCAAGATAATTTTGCTAGTTTTTAGAGATTTATTTCTTGAAAGAAGCTAAGTCGGGGGTAGCTCAGTGGTTAAGGTGTTAGACTATTGTTCGGAAGGTCCGAGGTTCAAACCCCACAACCACCAAGATTCCACTGTTGGGCCCTTGACGCTTTAGATCACTTGTTACATCAAAAAAGTTATACAAGTACTCTAACACGTTACTTTGTAACGCATTACACTGAAAATGATATCTTAGAAAGTTAAATATTCTTGAATCTAGGCAAACCTACCCATCATTTGTTCAAATAAAATTACAAAAAAAAAACTAATATAAGATCAGGCCTAGGCCTAGTTCTAGTCAAATGTTCAAATAGTCAAATGTTACTACATTTGCAAGTGCAAAAAGCCTTGCTCAGTTGGCAGATAATTTTGCTTCTTTCAAACAATAAATTCCTAAAAACAAAAAAATTATCTGCCAAAAGAATAAGACATATTTCTCATGCATTTACAATCTTGTACTGTATTTGGTTTGTTATAATATTATTTAAAGTAATTATAGATAGGTTTGGTTGTAGTCAAGAATATTTTACTTGCTCAAATGTCTTTTTTTTTTTTTACAATCAAAACAGCCTTTTACCCAGCTGATACACTGCAAAAAGTGATGCCTTAGCAAAAGAAAATAGTCAAAACCTTCTATAATTTCTTAATATAAGCTTATACCAAACTAAATATGTTTTTAAGCTTCTACACAAAGTATAGAAAGTTTTAAATGAACATTTTTGTACTAATGCCAGATTTTTTTTTCCAAGTGTTATTCCCTTATTTCTTGAAAGAAGTAAAAATTATCTGCCATCCGAACAAGAAATTTGCACAAAAAAGGTGCTTAGAAATAGGCTTAATAATCTTATATTTAGATTGTTGTAATCTTTTATTAAGAAACTAAAGATAATTTGGACTATTTTTATTTGCTACGAGATCACTTTTTTGCACTTTTGTAGTGTTAATTAATTATACCTAAATTGTCAAAAGTTTATGCTGGTTGATGTTTAGTACACAATCTGTCAGTGCTATAACATTTCCACATAGTCAAGTTCTTTCCTTTGAATCAAAGTGAAATCAATACTTTTGATTAAGTTGGTATTTGGCTTGGTTTGTTTTCTCAATGCACATAATTAAATGTATAAAAAAGAAAAAAGTTGACTGAGGAGGACATGAGGCTGAAGGCGTCATGCATAAAGGTCCTTCTTTCACTGAGCAGAGATGTAAAAATCTGTCATGATCCCGTGATTTTTGATTTTTTTTTACTTTGTGTCCCAGAAAGACTCTTCCCATCATCAACTTGACTACAGCCACGTTGTCATTGTACTCATCTGCACCTTATTCGGTTTTATTAGCCTGTCTATATACATAGCCTGTGTTTGAGTTGAGTCTGTTTTGTTGAATTTACTGTATTGCATCATCATCAGCAGCAGCCTCAGTAGTTTTCATGTCTGTATTTGTACCAATGGTTGTAGTTTCCATTGGTTTGTTGTGTTTTATAATGTTTAAAAGCATATTGTATACATCTTCCATACTGTATATACACCATGGTATAGTGGTTAGCACTGTGACATTGCCCCTCCATGGTTGAGGGTTCAAGTCCCGCCTTCAAATTTGTGTGCATGGAGTTTACATGTTCTACCCGTGTTTGGTGGGTTTCATCCAGGTATTCCAGTTTCCTCCCACAGTCCGAAGACATGCAGATTAAACTAATTGGTGTTTTCAAATTGCCTGTAGTGTTTGAGTGTATGTGCTTTATGCCCTGGGATGGCACCATGCAAACATTTATTAAACTTATTTATTACATTTATATTATTTATTAAACTTGCAGATTTGTCTACAGTACATTAGATTGCCTGCAATGCATTGTTTAATAAGCAAATTTTAAATAATTTACAATAATTTTATTTTGAAAACCTTTAAAATAAGCATAAATTTTTATTAATCAGTGGATGGTCTGTCTGTTGTGAAAGTCAACCATAGAACACTCTGTTAAAACAGATAATGGTAGAAATATGTCTCAGTAAAACTTATTAGTGGCAAAATCAATTGCAAGAGCCTGTTAGCTATTATAAATCCTCTGAAAACTGTGTAAAGTTGTGAATGCTTTTCATAGTGCTTAAATTACCTACTTTAATTCTTTTTTATTGCACACCAGCCTCTGTGTGTGATGCAGTGATTTACTCATCAATCTACACTAGAAAAACTGCAGTGTAGATAAATCTGTTTAAAGATTATCTTTTATTTATAAATTTACTTTGCAGAATTTTTTATTATATTTACCTTACAAATATGTACTGCTACTTTTTGGCATAAAATTTCTCGGTGCTCAAAACACTATAATTTTTGTCTGTAGGTATGATTTGTAATGAAAGAGTTGTAGATTTTTGCATCAGTGTTTATGTCATAATATACTGCATATCTGAATATCATTTAAGGATGTGTGAGGGAGGAAAAAATATTACGGTGCTCTCTTTAGAATATGAATATTAATACTGTGCCTAAGCTCCTATAATAAATTGCATTGAGAGCATATACATTATTCATATCCCCAGCACTGTGTGCAGGAGCAGCTAAAGGATGATAGAAAAATCACTCACAGAAATACAAGAAGCATGATGTTGGGCTGAAAATAGATTCATGACATTAGTATTTTTAGGTCTTATCTGGCCTTTTTTTAGTCATAATGCTTCAACCATATTAAACCTTTTCACTAGTGGATCTTTTTCCTTTATTTTCTCCCTAATTGGTCTTGGCCAATTCCAACCTATCTGCCAGCTTAGCCTTATGACCAGAAAACTATAAACCAAGGAAAGTGAAGGTTTGAGACTGGTGAAGACAGCCAACCACATCTTTTTAAACTGCTGCACATGCTGCATCACAGGGCAGCTTAACACATTCGGAGAAAATTATAATTATATATTATATTATTATAAAGGGGATATATATATATATATATATATATATATATATATATCCCCTTTATAATAATCTCAGATTTTTGAAGATGTAAAGCTAAAGTAACCAGAATTCATTCATGTCTTGTACATGTATTTACAGTGTTTTTTATTATTATTATTATTATTATTATTATTATTATTATTCGGTATGAATGCCAAAACTTTAATGCTTCCTTACCCAGCTACAGTATTTACATAACTTTATAATACTGAGGTCACAAATGTCTGACAGCTCTTTTACTCAGTTCAGTCTGAACATTTTCTCTCCTCTATGCTCTGTTCGACATGAATAAAAATATCAAAGGTGAGAAATTCATAAAATTTCAGTTTCACCTTCTGTGTAGAACGAGCACTTTAAAGGTAGAGGATTTGACACAAGCATATTTCTTTATCACACTGAAACAGGAGACACCTCCAGAAATATTCTAAGAAATGAACATTATATATGGGAGAGCTGTTGCATGTCTAATAGAGCAAAAACATTGTGGAATTTTAATGTAGTCAGTGTATGGTCTGATCCCACAGAAAAGCCAGTGGAGCACAACTTTCCAAAAAAAAAAAAGGCAATACTGGACACAAAAGAAAGGCATCAAAACATCCAGTGCATCACAGCTTGCCACTCACAGGGCCCAGCAGGCGAAGAGCCCAAGGCAGCTGACCCAGGCTCCATACTCACTCACTCACTGACTATATTTTTTAATCCTGTATTTAGGGTCGCGGGAGGCCTGGAGCCTATCCAAGGAAACTTAGGGAATGAGGTGGGATACGCCCCGGACAGGGTGCCAATCCATTGCAGGGCACACAAATACACACACTACGGTGTGGGAATTTGGGAATGCTAATAGGCCTAATCTGCCTATGTCTTTAGAAGCCAGAGTACCCGGAGGAAACCCACCAAGCATGGGGAGAACATGCAAATTCTATGCACACAGAGGCAGGAATCAAACCTGGACCCTGGAGGTGCAAGGCGACAGTGCTAACCACTAAGCCACTGTGCTGCCACGGCTCCATACTCCCAGATTCCAATCTGATCGAACACCCATTGAATGCACCACACAATCCAGAGCACCCGAAGGATCTGCTGCCAATACCACCTGACGACACCACAGCACACCCACAGAGGTTTTGTGATGTCATGCCTCGTGGCACCAGAACTACCATGGGGGCACAAAGGGAACCTACACAATACTGACCTTATATGTGTTTTCAGTACCAACTCTCCCTTTTGTTTTTACACAATTATGAATGGACTCTCCAATGTCAGCATTTGGAAAACTGAAAAATAAACAATAATCATAACTATAAAAAATTAGTTCTGACTGGCCTCAACTGTTAGTCATCAGCATGGGTGAGAGTAGGTCTGTACGGTCCGCAGTACTGAGGAGAAAGCAGCTGCCTTCCAAAACCCATATTCAGCATGATAAATCAGCAGATAACTTATCTGATAATGTTGTCATCTTAAACAACACTTTCTTTGCTTACTATTTGAGAAATGCCTCTGAATCATCTGTATTGTTTTTCTTTATGCCTAAGATGGGCTACAAAGCTAACTAGCTTCTAAACAAGGCTGAATTACAAATTCCTCTCCATTCCTTGATCAAGAGCATTACTTGGTGTGTTGAATACAACAAGCAACCTCCGGTTCTAAAAACTGAAGCCAGCACAGAAGTGCCAAAACATGCAGTTCAAACGAGCTCCAAAACTGAGTCAATCCTGTTTGGGATTTGGGATTCAACCCCAGAACCAAGAAGTTAATGTACTATAGCTAATATTCCAAAGTGGAATAAATGAAAATATAAAGAGAAACTTACAGGACTGTCCTCTAAATGGTTTATATGGTCATGGTTTATTCTCCTTACCTTTTGGCTCCATATTACCAGTAAGAATCCGGTTGTTGTTAGCTAGTTCTGCCATTTGAGGAAGGATATATGTTGACAAAGCAAAATAAATTGGTTAAATAAACAAATCAGATTCTGTTGATAATAAATGGTTTTTCAATATAATATTCCAGGTTGTGCTGTTGTACTTGATATCTGCATGGCTGTAATATCTTTAGTACCTGGGCTGCGCCCTTGCACCTACACCGACATAACAGCCATACTGATAAACAGCACATCAGCACTGCCTTTTGTGTGATGTTGCTTTATTGTAAACAGAAAAAAGTATGAATGTTTACTTAAAAAAAACATATAAAAAATGGTTGCATATAAGGAATAAAATACTTTGGAGTATGCTGTTATAGGAGTCTTCCTATCAGGCTGCTTTATACCATTACATTATTGATTATTTTCCTGTAACAGGAAGTCCCAAACTGTTTTTTTTTTTTAAAGAGATATGATCAGGCCAGAATGCTAGTACAGACATATTTATTAAATAACATTATACATTGCACGAACATGAACATTAACATTGCATATGTACACACAAACAAATATGCACCTCTGTTGTTGTTGTTGTTGTTGTTGTTGTTATTATTATTATTATTATTATTATTATTATTATTATTATTATTATGATTATTCTGTACATATATGTATATATGCGTTTTTCCCTTTTTTAAATGTTCACAAGAATCACTTTATCTTTACTGTACATTTATTTGTCATTGTTTACATTTGAATGTAAATATTTGTCATGCCAATAAAACACCTTTCGAATCTTGAACATAAAACCAAAACATGAACAGATCCTAAATGCTAACCAGAATATGTGTCTTCTGGTAAATCAACCTGACGTGAACAATTCCAGACAAAGATACAAAGAAACCAACAGATTCAATAACTGACAGTTTTATACCTATTATTCCAATTGAAACACAAAATTATTTATTCTCCATGATTTCATGGTTTCATTGCTGTAAACTCCCGAATGCTCAAGCTACTGAAAGTCACCACAGTAAAATGACATCATTTACAGTATATCGCAGCACACTTATGTGTGACACTTATATCTTCATAAGCCTCAGGACTCTCAAGAGAGTCATGGACACAGACAAAGTGTTCTGTGAAAGGTTAGACCATGATTAAAAAGTCATAATGAGAATTACATCCAGTAGTTAAATGAGGCTAATTGGCACCTGGTAATTCACTGCATGAATAACTATCATAATAAAATGCTGTCATATGCCACTATTTAGTATAGAGTAGGTTCATCATTTAACAAAAGAGACATGACCACACACAGGATGTGGAATGTGGATTAAATGTGATGTGTTAAAAAAAATTACAGAATTATACAATAGAATTTAACAAGACAGTCTGGCAAAAGATATCCTTTCGTCTGATGTAGAAAAAAAAAACTTAAAAATGAAGAAAAGGAACATAAAGTTTTTTTTTTATATAGAAAGATGGTATGGTTGTATCAGGGATGAATACAAAGAGTGAAAGACACTCTGTACCCATGAACTGAATTTTTTTTTTTTTAACTTTGCATGTTTTGAACATTTTATGTTATGTCTCACTGTCTTGCATTTTCTGTTTATGTTCAAAAGTGTCCTTATTGTTATTAGTATTTAAAAATCTTGTGTCTTGTTCTCATCTCGCATCTGTTGTTGTTCTGTTCTGTTCTGCTGCATTTACAAATGTTGTTATTATTCTGTTCCTGTTAAAACCCTGATTCTGTTTCCCCTGTTTGTCCATGAACACATCTGCTCTTATGTCATGCATGCTGCAATACAATTGTGTGACAGAATGTGAGACCAGCCCCCCAGCTCCTGAAAAGATGCGTGCCCTTCAAGACATAGCATAAAGATGTTCAGAGCCTGGCAGTGTCCGGGGTGAGGAGAACACTCTTACCTCCTGGCAAAGAGGTGCAGATGAGATGGAACAACTACAAAGGCTGAACAGCATCCAGCAACGAGCTGAAGAGCTGGTGGTACAGCTGGACAATTGCCAAGCTGCACTTCCAGTACAGCATGTGGTGAAGTGGCTGCAGGAGCTTGTCACACAGCTGGGTCATCACAATTAGGAGGTTGAGTGAGAAAGCAACATTATGTGGCAATAAAAGGAAGTCAGAGGACGACCTGAATGTTTTGAATGGTCAGGCTATCACATTAATAGATTTTTTTTTTCTTCAAATTCTCAAATTGTAAACCATAAATTGTAAAACATTTTCACACATATTTACCACATTTCACCACACTGCAGACCATAATTAAGGAATATACACAGAGAGTCAGTCAAAAAATTAATACACACTTCAGGAAATGAAAAACTTGTAGAAACATTTCAATTCAAAATTGCTATTTGTTATATATTGATATATATGATAATATTATGATAAAAATATATTATATTAATAAAATATACATATTACTATTTTTCTGTTGCTGTAGTGTGTATACATTTTCGTCTGACTGTGTGTAACTCAACATATGCATACAGTAAATATGCGTGATGTCATTTGAATAATGTGATCATATGCGACAAATAAAACCACACTCTTCGCTTATAGTCCACTGTGGCTAAAAGCACCAGTCTCTTAACAAAATCGTATAAAATCATGAAAAATCCCATAACATACAGATATATTGTGTAATGATAATGTAGGAAAACACAAGACATTAGGAAACACAGTAACAGACAGTATGGCCTTGAACTTCAGGATTTGGTCTTGCACCATTTGAATCAGAATAAATGAATAATACACATAAAGAAATTCGTTTTTTTTTATATGAAAATGACAAGGCTGGGACATGACACTGTGACTTAAAATCCTTTGTATCCGCTTCTTATGCAAATACTGCAGCGCTGACATGATTTGAAGTTGCTCAGGGCTGCTGGTGAAACCGATTTGTTTACATACACACATGTGGAGATGCTGGTATATGAGGTGCAGATATTGCGCTTGTTATCTCTAGCTGAGAGCAGATTCTCATGCAGGCCATGTCATCAGGATCAAGAAGAGGTGAAATGTGTCCTGCTGTGGTGGAGATATTCGTTTCTGCCTTCTCCCTACTGCTCAAGCTTCCCCTCTTCATCTTATTTTCTCATTTTACATTCCTAACTCATCTGCGCCTGTTATCTGTTTTGTTTCTTTTTATTTGAGCTGCTCTTCCTGCACCTCTTGTACTGTCTTAGCTCTTTCATTTGTATCTCTAGATCCCTCTATTTCCCCTTTGCTCAGGGCCTTTTGTTATGTTGCTCACAGCAAAATGTCTTTCCCTGTAAGCTTTTTCGGATCTGAGCCCGAGATTTGACGAGACACTAAAAGGACGCGTCTTTGTCTCGCTGTCCTGTCTGACTTACTCAGTGTTTCACCTCAGTCTTCAGTAAATAGAGTCTCTGGTGATAAAACTTGCTGCCATTCAAATGATCAGCATGTCAAGAGAAGCAGCTGATGTGTGCATCCAAGCAAATAGGGGACAAATCAGAGAGAGACAGAGAAAGACGAAATGGAGAAAGAGAGGATTTGCTGCTCTGATGGTGAAGTGACAGGGCAAGATGGAGACCGATGCTGCTCAGTTTCAGATTTCTCAAGAGAGATGAAAAGAAGAAAAAACACACTTTATACACACACACACACACACACACACAGATGCTTACTCCTATCCCCTCTCTCCACATGTCAGTATGAGTGAGAAGGAGAAGAAGGGTATGAGTCGCTTGCAGCAAGGTGAGACGGAAGCACTGGCCTTGGTGTGTGTGTGTGTGTGTGTGTGAGTTTATATTTTATATTTTATACCATATATCTGCCAGCTTTATCCTTGTGAGTGCATTCATCCCTACGAGGAAAGCAAAAAAAAAAAGAAAAAGAAATTACAATAAAAAACCCAACACCTTTCTAAAATGTTTGATGATGTTTAATTATATAAACATTTAACTGTTGGCTAATTGTTATAGTGTAAGAACAAAAAATTCTATTGGAATGTACTGGTATAGGAAAATAAAACACATTGGGAAAAAAACTCTGAAGTGTTTTTATTTCTTATTAAGTTTTAAGATCAACTTGAGACTATTATCGCATCTGTCACCCTCACAGTACTGTCAGGGTTTTTTATTTATTATTTTTTTTAACACATTACATTATACTTAATTTGTCATGTGGACTTTTCACCTGTAGTGTTTCTTTTTATTTCATATGCAATTTTTTTCTTTTATGTGATTTATTCATTTTGACATTTTAACAGCAAAACTATTGGTATTGATGCTGATTTTATTAGATTTTTTTGTAATACTGTACATATAATACAGAAAATGTGTGTGCCAATGAAGCTACTTCTGAAGTTTATGCAACATGTAAGTGACCAAACTTGCTTCCCTAAAATATGCATATAGTACTGTATATGTATTTATACATATTTCTTTATGTATTAATACTGAAATTGGTGTGAGCTTTTAGAAGCATATGACCTGTAAAAATTGTTGCTTAAATTGCTTTTTTTATAAAAGCTTAAAAAACTAAAAATCTGTAGTGTCCGTAACCATGTCAAATTCATGTTGCAATATCTTACACTCTTTTAGGTTTATGTTTTTTTCATGTGAAATCTAAATTGGCCAAGTTTCATCTGAATGACAATTAACTATGATCATTGAAAGATTTGAATAAAAAAAAAAGTTATGGACACTCCATGAAAGAGCATGAAATTGTATTTAGCAAAGTTTTTGTTTTTATCTGATGAAAATGTAAATGTGTATGCATACTTCCAAAAACGAAGCATGGATCGTGAGATAAGAAGCATTAAGTATTATGAAAAAAGGTGTTATATGATTATATCTGACACTGTAAGCACCAAAACCTTGTTTTGTCCGTAAGTTTAATAAAATTCAAGATTAAGCTGTTGGTCCTTCGGCTGCTCCCGACAAGGGGTCGCCACAGCGGAATACCCAGTCCGCACTACATCTTGGCACAGGTTTTATGCCGGATGCCCTTCCTGACGCAACCCTCCCATTTTTTATCCGGGCTTGGGACCGGCACTGCATCCAGTGGCTGGGGTTTTGGGCACTGGCTGAGAACCAAACCCGGGCCTTCCGCATGGTAGGCGAAACACCTACCACTGAGCCACCAGTGCCCTCAAAATTCAAGATTAAGTAAAAGCCATTATCCAAATAATCCAAAGAATATATAAGATACACCCACAGACATATTTCTACACTGTACTTCTCTATCTATCTATGTACTTAGAT
This sequence comes from Leiocassis micropogon, assembly GCA_028565275.1. Lineage (NCBI taxonomy): Eukaryota > Metazoa > Chordata > Actinopteri > Siluriformes > Bagridae > Leiocassis > Leiocassis micropogon. The sequence continues at coordinate 13,065 of JAOVVA010057802.1, forward strand.
CTATCCTCTAACATTATAGTGCTGAAACACAGTTAAACGCAGCAGGACATCCAGATGAGTCTGCTCTAAACATCGAACATTTCAATTCTTGTTCCTGCTGTCCACTCTGACTGCCCAAATCACTCCTCCCTAACATAAAATCGCATACACCAGCAGATGTGTAATGAAGCTGCGTCCAGCTGTTAGCACAAGTCTAGCAGTTAAGGCTTAAACAAAGACAAAATAAGTAATTATGTATTCAGCAATCAGACCTCACTTTGATCCTAATCTATTTTGGTTCTTTGAAACAATTTGAAATAGCATTCAGATTTAAATTTTATTTGTCACATATACATCCATATGCAGTATGGCATTCAGTCAAATGCTGTTACGTCCCAGTCTAGGGTTGGGCCGTACAGCAAATGATTGGTTCGGGGTTCTATTTTAAACTGTATGAAAGTGGAATATAATGGTTTAATATAACAGAAAGAAATAGACAGATACTTCAGCTGACAAAAAGACAAGGTTTGTATTACTTTACACAAAACAAATGAAGATAAAGATACAAACACCACACCAGGGGGGTATTCCAGAAAGCTTGGTTAACTTACCATTTGGTTAATCATAATCTCTGGGTTGATTAACCCCAAACCCGCATACCATGAGTATGTCGATTCCAAAACCCCTGAGAAGAGTAAGTTTAATCAACCTCCTACTGGTTACCCAGAGTTAGTGCGCGTGCACAGTGCATACATAAAGACATTTTCAATGGATCGCTGATTTCACAAGTCAAAATGGAAAAATCAAAGTGACAAAAAGAGAGCGGCATACTTCACAGAGGTTTTAATGCACACATATGAGGAATTTCAAATTCAAATTTTATTTGTCACATACACAGTCATACACAGTATGATATGCAGTGAAATGCTTGTACGACCGCCAGTGACCTTAA
>JAOVVA010057823.1:0-13993 GCA_028565275.1 Leiocassis micropogon
TATATATATAGGAAAGTTCAGCTGAGACTGATATGAAACTTCTGCAGTCCCACTGAGGTAAACTGAGTTGGTATCATATAAAGTTATAGCGTATTTAGTATAAATTTACCACTTTTCTTTCATGGTTATACGTCTAGTTCCCAGTTAGCCTTAAAGCTAATTCCGGTTAGACATACACAATCCTGCTATGAGAATGCACAATTATTGGCACAGTTATCACACTGCTCAGACTTTAGGTGCTTTTCTGCTACACAGCAGTTGCCCAGGTGTGCCACATGTGCTGACATCGTGTGTTTTTTTTATTTTTAACAATTAAATTCGATTGTAATTTTTCATGGTTAAAAAAAATGCGCATGAAAATCAAATGATCAACTATAATCACTGATCATCCCATCAACAGTTACACTCTTGCACTCCTCAGCCTCAATTCACTCCAAATGGCATACCAGCAGAAATAGCATTTTTTTTTAAAGTTGGAGAATATGACTCAGTGAAACCTGGTGCTTTCAGATGTCTGATGATGGCATGCAGCACACTACAGAGTACTGTATAACGATCAGGGCAGACTGAGACATGCCCGTTTGGTCAGTTACTGGTTTGACCATTAAAAGATGTCATGGCAAACAGAACTGAGACCAATCCCACTTGAGTCAGTGGAGCACACCTTGCTTTATTTGGCAGCATTTCTTCTTTCTTAATTGAAATTATTCCCTGTTTTAAACAGTCCTTTAATTAATGACAGGAATATGAAAAAGAACTACATTTCTGAAAACAGCAGTACAGCTGTGCGTGTAATCAAAGTAAATAAGCCATTTAAACATAAGCCAGATATGAAACTGCAGTAACACTAGGTCGATTGTATGAAATGAAGCTAATCAACTGTGGTTTACACTAATTATTCTTCTTATATATAAATTTGTAAAAAAAAAAATGTGCTCAGTCTCAATAATACAAATTGACCTAAAATGCTAATAATACCACACATGGCTTGTCCCATCCCAAATCCAGATTTTACAATCAAGCATTCAGTTTTTCCCAGCTTTACACAGCTGCACAATTTAAAATTAAATAATCAAATAAGGTATTATAAAACGCCAGATTTACACATCAATGCTAGGTGGACAATATATCGGATGCATCATTTACAGTAATTTAGGCACATTTATCATAGTTGTTGTTTTTCCTCCTTCAGCTTTAAGTCGACCAACCAGGGAACTGTTGCTAGCCGAGATGGAGCCTGGTCACTGGCAGCACGCAGCCGAACAGCTGGCAAATAACTTACGCAACGGGCACATGGTAGAACGTGGCGGATAAGGCATTAGAGTATGCACAGAAATGGTACAAAAATCGTGTGCTTTGTGTTGAAAGATCCCTATTTTGGTGGTGATGCATTTGTTTTTACCTTCATGTCGTTCATGATGGATTGGAAGAGTCCTCCCAAAGCGCTGCACTCCTTCTCCATCGCCGCATCCATTTTTCTCACGAGCGGAAAAAAAAAATCGCACCAAAACGCGTTGCCTTCGTGTGAAGAAAAGTTTGCAAATTAAAGAGAATTTTAAAAGCTATTACAGATAACGCTAGCTTGTTGCCCCGGGGAACGGTAAATATTATAAATGGACGGAATAATGTGGCAAACTGCGTAACGTATATATCGGATAGCACAGTTAGCACTGGCTTGCTAGCCGGCTAACTAGCTTCTACTACTACCTTGACAAAATGCAAACCGCTGTAAATTCATCGCGTTGGCTGGGACAAAAAAAAAGTCTACAGCCGCGTCTATAGAACACAGAGTAGTCCACAATACGCATTCAGTCAAAGAAGTCGCCTAATAACCAAAGGAAACTCTGGTAAAGCTCTAAAGGCGCGGGGGAACTGCCTGGCTAGTTCCTAACTTAACGCCAAAAAAGGAGAGCTATCGGATCAATAATGGCGTTATCCAATGCATTTTAGATTCATCCTGTTTTCCCGTGAAGTTTATCCAGATGGCGGGATTGCTGATCTGATTTGATTTGATCTGATTCAGATTCCTGTTTAAGCGAATAAACTGGCGGTGTATTTATACAGGAGCACTGACAAAATTATTTCCACTCCGCTCCACGCATTCTGCTCCTCGTCTCTACGTGCGTGTAAGAAGTTCCTGGGTTGTATTCCAAACGCCTCCCAAATCCCTAAATAGGAGTACTAAGGAAGGACCGCAGTGGCTTGTAACACACTCTAAAGTGCAATGGAGAACATTTGAGATTCAGCCGTAGTTTAACATCCAAGTTTGGGGCGAGGACACGTTCTGTCGACTCACTTGGAATTTTTCCGTGGAGAAATGTTAGTTATTTAAATGTTAAACTAAATAAAGATAATTACTATATGTAAAATATGGCAGGCCAGGTAGAAAAGTAATAACACTGGTGACGGGAAGGGGCGTGAAATGCAATATACAAGTGGTGTTATTTTCATTTTTGGCACAACTCGTCACACAGAAAAGCAAAATCTTGAGCTTCGTCTCTTTAGAGAAAAACAACCTGTAGATTACTGCATTAAACGCTGGACGCGTGTCAGAAACATACGTTTCTGAGCACTGAATGAGGGGTTTTCCTTCCCAACTTTGTATTCGGGGAAAAAAAAAAATCGAAATCCATTTCAAAAGCCTTCCCAAAATCAAAAGATCCAATGAGAAGGAGTGTCGAGGACATGTCTCGCTGTTTGCCGGAGGCTTTGATTTTGCCTGTCACGAGCAAGACAGACAGCCATGGAATGTGAAACAATCAAAAAGCAATTGAATCTGCGCTTTCCAACATGAGCTCGAAGGAGATGGAAAGCCATCAGTATCACATTCCGCCCTTTAATGCGCTTTTTTTTAAGTGTGATATCATCTTATTAAAAAATGCGGGAACATTACCAGAGCTTGGCACTTGCACTAAGGGGGTAAGTGCACTAAGGTTTTTTTTTAAAACTTTCCTGACTACTCAGTCTGCCGAGCTACTGTGTGGCATATCATGTATGTCCATACAGTAACTAGGGATGCCAACCATCCAGTAAAAAAATTAATTGCCTTTTAACTGGAAACGAAAAGACCTTTTCTGTATTTAACTGATGTATTTAACACACTTTGTTTCATAATTTTGAGAATCAATTCAGTGAAATCTATAGAAGAGAAATATTACATGTTCTGTATCAAAACAAAGAACAGGGAATGTGCTTCTCATTGGTCCTGACTCACGTCACAGGGTGATAATAGTGGCTCTAGGTGCATGAAAAAGTTGTGTTGATAATAAATTTTGCGTGATTGGTTTTCTTTTATGCTTCTGCATGTCATCAACCGCACCAAAATAAACCACAGACTCGCACTACTGTGAATATATACTGTACTGTAGAGATTTGCAAGCATATGTAATTTTTCTCCTGCGTGGGAAATCATTAAGAATAATATATAACCAGTCTACACACCCCTAATATCAAATGGTTTTGTTTTAACCCGTAACTGGGGTTGGGTAATGTCCTGATGAAATCAAATAAATAAAATAAGAAAAGGTCAAAAGCCTATGAAATAAAATAGGCCAGTATATCCCTTATTTTCATTTACATAATGTATCTTGCTGTGTAGTTAGCATACATAACACTGGATATAATGTCACACCATTTCACTTATGATAATGTTTGTAGCATAAGTAATCTATGTTACTACAAGCGCATTACTTATTATAACTTTCAGTGAGATGCCCTCATAAAGGTTTGGTGATTACATTGTATTGAGTCTCTGATCTATCTATCTATCTATCTATCTATCTATCTACAAAGTCAGTCAAAAAATGTATACACACGTCAGGAGAAGAAAAATTGTATGATGTATATTATAGTAATATATTATTAATAATAGTATCATATATATATATATATATATATATATATATATATATATTTGTTTTTTATAAATTTAAAAATTTAAAAATTTAACTCAATATATACCTCTCTCTATAAACCTCTATTTGACACTTGCTTTTGCTTTATGCGATCGCACACACACGTGGTCACAATTTTATAATAAACAGTACATGCGCGCACGAATGTTGACTGTATGAGTGATGCCATGCAAATGAACATGGGAGACGATTACCCATAATCCCGTAGCGCGCGCAAGAGAAGAACCATTGGCTTAGTTGTAGTCATGTGACACTCGGCAAACAAAGCACATGCGTACTATTCGTATATCAAGACCTCTCTCGTTTATTGAGTTAAAATTTATTTTAAAAATTAGCTTGTCTTGCAAAACTCTCGCAGACCAAATTACTTGCAATCCAAGGTTCCAGTATACCAATAAATTAAGTATTAAAATATTAAAAAGTATTTAAAAGTTTTTTTTCTGAATAGTGTATACATTTTTTGTCTCTGTATACTATAATATAGAAAATAGAAATGCTGTAAACTGTATATTTTAATTGTTAAATCAGCATTAATCAAACCAGGACACTTTCAAACTTCCACAATGACAGGGATTTTGTAGGATCACAGTCAGGTGTATGAGTAACCAATTATACCAACCAAGTGCTAATGATAATCTATTTCATATGTAGGTAGAAATACAGGTCTTTCCCAGGCAATGATTTTAAAGCAGACTGGAGTTTTACGATGTGCTATCATGCTATTTTGAAGCACAAAGAAACAGGCAATGTTGAGGACCATGGACACAGTGGTTGGCCAAGGAAACTTAATGGAGCAAATGAACGACACATAATTTCGCTTCAACATTGTAAGATGTCCAGCAATGCCATTAGCAAAAAACTGGCAGAAACCAGTGGAACCCAGGTACACCTATCTACATCATAGATATGTATCATGATATATGTGATATAGATACACAGATACATCATAGATACACTTTAATTATTTGTCACTACAAAACTTAATGTAAACAAACTAAGTAGGAAATATTGTTTCTATTTCATTTCTATTAACACACAATTTTTAAAAATATCTTACAAGTCCAAGCAGCTCCTACACAAATACTATCATATGAGAAAATAATTGTCAGGTCCATAAAAATAATTGTCAGGTAATTGTTCAGGAATAACAGCAGTTTTCATGCACAGGCATTTTTTGGAGGGGGGGGGGTGATTATAAACAACAGAACAAACTATTATAATAACAATAATAAGGAGTATGCCCACTACTTGAATGAAAATGCATTACAGTCAAAGGCTGCCTGAAAGATGGACTGTGATTTATTAGAACCATGCCATGGGAAGGTAAAAAAGAAGGATTAGCCAAATAGGTGAACCTTCTGTCATACTGCCAGCAAACTGTGTAGTCAATCTCCCTTCTACATCACCCGTTAGCCAACATTGTAAAAGCACTTTATGGATTGTGGAGATTTTTAACTTTTAAAACTAAACTACCACCAACACAGCAAAAATCAAAGCTGCATACAGAGCTGTCTTTCAGGGAGGAACATGATGTCCACACTGGGTGACTCACTATTATTGCTAAACATGAGCTGTTGTTCTCATGTCTGTGACTTATTATAATGCTTAATGTGAATTGCTTGACTGGATTCACTGTATATGTTAATTACTTTAGTGGTCAGTTTATTGATACTGTTTAAACACAAAATAAAAATTATAGAAAAAAATTTGTTTGTCAAGTTCATGTAACAGGTTTTATAAGTCGTGTAAATTAGAGTTTTCCTGATTGAGTTTGTAACAAATGTTTCTTTTATTTATTATTGAGTCTTCACTGCATATTTAGCATCTGTAGAATGAGATGAGAAAGGTTGCATAAACTAACTGTTGAGAACAGTTAGGGAGAGAGAGAGAGAGAGTTTTGGTAAACGCAAGCATTGGCTACAGCGGGTACCCGCTCACATGCAACGTTTTGTGTACTGTAAAACCACTGTGGCCAAAAGTTTTGCGAGTGACACAAGTATTCATTTTCACAAAGTCTGCTGCTTCAGTGTTTTTTTAGATATTTTTGTCAGATGCTACTATGGTATACTGAAGTAAAAGAATTTCAGTGTCAAAGGCTTTTATTGACAATTACGTTAAGTTTATGCAAAGAGTCAACATTTGCGGTCTTGACCTTTTTCAAGAATTTGTGAGTTTTTATTTGTCCACCTACCTCTTGAGGACTGGCCACAAGTTCTCAATGGGATTAAGGTCTGGAGAGTGTCCTGGCCATGGCCCCAAAATTTCAATGTTTTGTTGCCTCACCCACTTAATTAGCACTTTTACTTTATGGCAAGGTACTCCATCATGCTGGAAAAGGCATTGTTCATTACCAAACTTTTCTTTAAATAAATATTTGTCATTCTCACAACCTTTGGCCTCGGCTGTAGAAGTTCGTCATAGTGTTAAAGCTGCATAACCTAACCCTGATGTACATAACACCCACCCACAAATAGAGTAAAAAAATTAGTCGTCTCAGTTGGCTTCCTCAAGCATTTCCCCCTCACCATGCCACTACAGCCATCAAAACAACAGCTGCAGTTTAGCAGCACCAGCTACTGTAGGCACTTTGTTAGGAAATCCTGTTCCTCACTAAAAGTCTTTTTTTCTGTCCGTATACAGCTCTGTTTTTAGTTGCTGCTCTAGTGACAGTTTATTATTAGTACTAGTAGAGGTAATAGTAGCAGTATTTGTACTACAAACGCAAAGTCTCTACCCTCCATAACTGCACTTTGTAATGTTTGCTAACGGATTTTTTATTTTTTATTTTAGAAAGAGGGGCCAAGTCGGCCTGCAGTACCGTGTTTCACCACATATTCACCACGGAACATTTAAGGGAGCGCTGTTTCACGCACTGTTAAATAAATATTCGGTATAAAACAAAGAAGTGACGGCAGTCAGCAACAGCACACAGGAAGTTACTAAGGAAACAAAACTTTTTAATATATTTTTTTAATTAAATTGAGAGTACTGGGAAACCTGTCAAGGCATGGCTTCCCGAAGAGCATGCAACTGTTCGTTTAACAATTTGTTTCGGTAATAAACTTCTCTGTGCTGTTGCTTTACAGTGAGTGAAACAGCGCCCCCGCAATGTTATGTGGTAAAACACGGTATTGCACTTTTACTGTCGCCAGAAGCGGAAACCAGAACGAGATGGCTTCCTTATCTAAAAAAAAAAGAAAGAAAGAAAGGAAAAAAAGATAGATTAAGCAGTCAGATAAGGATATCGTCATAACCTCGCCAAACTGTGATTTGTCAGAACCAGGGTGAATTTGGCTTCCCTTGGTAAAAAATGACGGATTGATCAGGAGATTAATCAGGTGTGTGTAGTCATGCCGCCAACAAACAGGGAAGCCAGATGCCCTTCTACACCACCTTTGGCAAACATTAGAAAGTGCAGTTATGGAGGGTCCGTGATGGATTGTACTCCTCATGCCCTTAGTCTCCTGTGATAGGTTCTAGGCCCCTGCGACCCTGTAGACAGATGATGAGTGAGTGAGTGAGTTATGGAGGGTAGAGATTTTGAGGTTTTAGTTAAAAATGCAAACATTTAAAAATAAACTAGAATACCACTAGAGCAGCAACTAAAAATAAAAACAGAGCTGTATACAGTCAGGAAAAAGGAGAGATTCAGTGAGGAACATGATGCCCAGTTATTCTTACCTGCCAGTGTTAGGTCAGGGGTTAAGATTAGAGATTAGGTTTGAGGTTAGAGTAAGGGGTTAGGGTTAGGGATCAAAGTGGGAAAGGAATAAAGACAATAAAGAACTGTTGTTCATGAAATTTTATTTGATAACAAGGTTACTAAGACCAAACATTTTGCATCTAAGGTGCTTGATATACAGTATAAGTGCTAGCAAACAGGATGAAAAATCATACCAAATGTGCAAGTGTCATCAAAGAACCACAAGAAAGGCCTAAAAAGTTGCCTTGTGCGTACCCAGTGGCATTTGGAATAAGGGGTATATGGTGAAATAGGTTATTAGGAGAAATAAGGAAAAAAGTAGTGGATGGGAGAATAACTGTAGCTTATGAAGGGAGGTGTCAGAGTAAGGGAGATCTTAAATTGTATCTTTCTGTGCGGATCATGGTCAGTCTTGATTAATAAACATTAGACAATGAAATAAAACAATAAATTAACAAATACATGAAAATTAAATCTAAAAATATGAATACAGAATTATAAGTTAGGGTTATGAAATGGTGTTGGTTAGGTTTACAGTTAGGGTTAGGATAATAGTTGGGTTAGGCTTACAGTTATTTTTAGTTCTTAGGATTAGGAGTAGGTGTTAGGGTTAGTTTTAGGTACATGGTTTTGGTTAGGATTATGCTATGGGTTGGGTCAGGATTACAGTTATAGGTATGGTAAGGGATAGTGTTAGGATATAGTTAGGCTTAGGTTAGGGGAGAATAAATATACAGTGGAACCACGGATTGCGAGTGACGTGGGTTGCGAGTGTTCCGCAAGACGAGCAAAGATTTTTAATCAATTTTGACTTGGAAAAACAAGCAAGTCTTGTTTTTTACGAATACCGAGTATCATGTAGCACGCATGCGCTTCTTGTTTTGACGCTGAGCATCACGTGATCACAACTGAGCCAATGGTTTTTCTCTCTCTTGCGTTGTGGAATTAATCGTCTCCCCTCCTATGTCTTAGTATACTATGTCTCTCACTGGTATAATCAACATCCGTGCACGCTGTACTGTTTACTTTAACACTGTGACCATGTGTGTGCACGTGTGTGTACAGTGTATATATGTACTGTATAAATTTTTGGCATGGGCACACTATATAATTCTTCTGGAAATTTAAAAGGCTAAGGATAGGACTGGTTAATTAAGTTAAATCAATTTGAAAAAGAAATCTCTACAATAAAAATGTAATAAAAATATAATAAATAGATAGAAAATACTAAATAATAGAACTCTCAATAAATTAATCAATTGATCAATATCATTTTTATAAATTAAATAAATAAATACATAAAAGAATCATCTATGAAGAAAATAAATAGAATCAAGAAAAGATCAAATGAATCCATTCCAGCTCCTGAGACAAAAAGGAAAAGTGAAATCAAAGCAACCAAAGTGGTAAAAAGTAACCACTTGCAGTTACATTTACAGTTAGGGTTATGGTTATTGGCATTTGTTAGCATTCGGGTTAGGCTTAGTATTAGGGTTTAGAGTTAGTGTTGGAGTAGGTGTTAGTTTTAGGTTTGGGTTGTGGTTAAGATATAGGTTTAGCGTCAAATTTGGGATAAAATTATTATTAGGAATCTGAATAGTGTTTAGGATTAAGGTTGTTAATTAAGGTTGTTAAAGTAAGCATTACGGTTATTGGTCTATTTATAGATAAATATTTATGGTTATGGTTATTGTTATGATGAGTTAAGCTTTCAGTTAGTCTTAGGTTTAGGAATAGGTGTAAGGATTATGGTTAGGGTTCTGGTTTGTTAAGACATTGTATTGGTGTTTTAGGGGTATAGTTAAGGTTAGGATTAGGAAAGTGGTTGAGGATTAGAGATGGTTAATGTTACAGTTAGGGTTAAAGTTATGGATAAGGTTAGGGTTATTGATAGGGTTACAGTTAGGGTTATATAGCCTACCTATACATAGGTTTATATTAGGGCTGCAACTAACGATTATTTTAATAATCGATTAATCTGTCAATTACAATTTTTTAAATTAATCGATTAATCGGATAAGAAACAAGAAGAGCATTCATTTACAACCTTTATATTAAAAACAGAACTTAAATCTTTAGAAAGTGCACAAACATGTTGCTCTTTGAGCTGTTATAATAATAATAAAATAAAATAAAAAAATTGACTAACGAAAAACAGACATGTATGCTTTACATCTGCCAAATATATACAGTGGAACCTTGGATTAATTTGCTCCGGAAGCGGCTCATATTCCAAAACACTCGTAAACCAAATTAAATTTTTAAAAACACTAATGGAATCACTGCTGTAAAGTAAAAATGAAACAAATTAACCTGCACTTTACCTTTGAAAAGAATTGCGACAGAGCAGTGTTTCTGTGTAGAGCAGCGAGAAAGAGTGTGTGTGTGTCTGTGAAGGCGAAAGTAGGAAGGGTCTGTGTCTCTGTGTATGCAGCAGGCAAAGAGCAGCCTAAGCCTTGAGCAGAGAGAGAAAATGGATTTTTAACGTCTCTAATGAGACTTGCTTTTGCTTTACACGCGCGCTGTACACACACGCATACAGACACAAAATAAAATATGTTTTACACGTACACATGGGCACAGTGTTATAGTAAACAGTACACACATGTACATGTATCTTTCCTCTTCCTCCACTCGTTTTTTTTTGTGCTCCGCCCTGTCTATGAGGTGCCGAACTCTGCTAGAATCAATGCGCGAGACCGAGTGTGTTCACGCCGCTCCGCGCTCAACTAAAGTTTTTTTTAAATAATCAAATGTCTCCGCGTCGCGCGACACATTCGTTGTTGCAGCCCTAGTTTATATAATTATAATATATGGGTTGGGTTAAGATTACATTTACGGTTAGGTTTGGGGGTAGGGTTATGAAATGTGGTCGGTTAACGTTATAGTGAGGGTCAGTGTTATAATTAGTGTTAGGATTAGAGTAAGGCTGAGAGTAAACATCAGAGCATGGAATGGAAACATCCTTAATTGCCGAACAAGAAAAAGTTAAAAAGTCAATCCTCAGATGGAAAATTTATGCTTACAGTTTTTTTTTATATCTCAAGGGATTGTATTGGAACATTATTTTAAAAATTTTCAACAATCAACAGTACTCGTTACAGTAGGATGCTTATTGGAGAGCTGAAGCCTAAATTTTAGCTTAAATGCAATGCACACTTCTTACCACACTGTCTACACTGCAAAAACTTTGCTTTTCAGATGTTAAACATCCTCCCTATAGTCATGATATGGCTCCACCTGACTTGACCTGCTCGGTCCCCTAAGATCAGCCGTACAAGAATGATAAGTCACTTCTGATGAAGTGAAGACATTGGCTCGCAGCTCAGCTTAAAACATTTTTTAATAAGGAAATATAAAAGCTCATTGACAGATATAATATGACAAAATATATAGAAAGGCAAGGAGATTATGTTGAAAAACCTGTCATTTCTAAAAGTTAATCAAAATATATTCAACAGCTATATTATATTGGTAATTAGTATTGTAGTATTGTTGTATTATTATATTTTACTTTATACTAGATCAAACTGTTCATGTTATCTGGCATCACCCAAATGAAGATGGGTTCCCTTTGGAGTCTGGATTGTCTTGAACTTTATGAGTATACTTTATAGTATACTCATACTACACCTTTTTGTATTCATAAGCTATTAATAATGTATGCTATACTGTATATTATTGTTCTATTATTATATTTCACTTTAATGACCACTATCTCCTCCAGCTTGCTCGTATATTTCCTTAGGTACATTAGCAGAGCTGAGGGACTGATGAGCATCGATTTTTAAGGTGAACTTGTTCTGCTCCCTTCTGGTCTCCACCTGCTATTTTGTTTTTTCCTGAGCACACATGATCCTCAACAAGATAAAATTTATGTTAATTACAGTAAAACACATTTTCTGCACTTTTTACCATAACTGCATTTTGAAAATGAATTTATTTATGTTCATGTTATCTGGCAGCACCCAAATGAGGATGGGTTTGCTTTGGAGTCTGGTTGGTCTCAAGGTTTTTTGCTCATGACAATTCAGGGAGTTTTTCCCTTACCACCATCCCATCCAGCTTGCTCGTGCTGGTACAACCTTGCCTCAGCTCATCTTACAAACTTTGCAAGGTTTTTCCAAGCTCAGAAATCCCTAGGCAATGAGGATTTCTGGTCCGATACATGCACTAGGCCAGAAGGCTGGAACTTAAGGAATCTGAGCCAATCCTTCTCCCCTGGCATCAGATCTTTTAGGCTTTAGTACAAGGGCACTGGACAAGGGCACTGGAGTAAGAATCCATAGGGACATGACAACTGACACTGTCATGTGGGGCTGGACTATCAGTATCCATGAGAAAAATAAAGTATAATAAAAAAAAACATTCAGTATAAGAAATTATGAGAGGCAATGAGTTTCAGGCATGGCTTTATTAAACCTTAAGAAATCAATGTAATAATATAAGACACAGTTACAAGACCACAAACTAGGAATTAGCATTAATTAGCATTAACTAGCTTTAGCATGAGCCCCGGCACGAACAGGCACAGTAAAAACAAAAGCACCTGATGTAAATACAACATGAGACAAAGGTAGCTACTAGCAAATATGGAACTGCAATAGTCTAACAAAAGATAACACATCAAGTATGCATGTAATCAAGCTGAAAATGCAGTCTTGATTTAGTTGTCTGTAATATTTTATACATGAATGTATTCTTTTCTACTTTACTTTTATGCTTAAAGAAAACGAGCTTTAATACATATACAAATAAGGTCTATTTAAATCATACCAGTAACAAATTTTTAAATGTAGATTAGGACAAAAAACAAAGCAAAAAATAAAAATAAAAACTAACAGCAACTGAGTCTAACCATGTTTTCATATTAAAGTACTTCTGAACACTACTAAATTACCTGTCTCTTCTGATCTGAAAGGTCAACAAGTTTTAGATACTCAGAAAATATCTGATATGCCTTTTTATCATTGATTTATGAATAAATATCATCACATTTATATGTGCATATATGCTGAATGAGTCCTCTTTAAAATCAATTAAATGACAAATAAAATGTCTTTAGTATTTTTTGTTTTGGATCCAATTTAGAATTTCTTCAGACACAGTCTTTGGGGCATACATGGTGATAAAGATAAGTTAATCTGGGTGTTGTCTGAAACTGGGTTAAGCGATTGTGAGGAAACCAAAATGGGGCTAGGTTGCTCTTTGCTGGTATCCTGGTAATAGTCCTTTGGTAACCATAGAAACTTTAAACAAAAATACATGTTCCATGTCTCTAACCACTTTTAACCAGAACAGTTTTTGTTTTGTAAATAATGTGTTTTAATGTAAAGATGGTAAATGAGTGGTCAAGGAATATACAGTACTGTCAGAGACCAACCTTTTGTCTTCAATTATTTGGCCGTTCAGCAGATGTGTAGTGCTATTTGTTTAAGTACCGGAGCACACCTATAATTTCTGAGTGGCAAGTGTATAAACACTACACAACTATAAATACTAATGTACTTATAACACTTATCATACAATCAAATGTTAGATTGATTTCAAGTTGAGAATGTTAAACAGCAGTAAGCCAAAATTTTAGTTTAGCAACGTCCATTTTGAGTCTATTTTAGTTGCCATGCACGAAGTGGTCATTCTCAGCTAATAGGCTAGGATATAAAAACACAGTTCAAGCTCTCATTTCTGTGGAAATTAACTTTTATACCTGTTTCAAATATAAGAAGATGTTTAGCTGCCTTTTTCATTTTTATTAGTTGACATTAGGTAGAAACATAACTATATTCACTGTGCTTTCACCAACTTGCCATTTGGTGCCATTTTAAAATTAAAGTTCAGTACAAAAGATTAAATATATTTACCCATTTCATATCATTTGCTTAAATGTTGGTCTAAAAAAAGTGTGGTGTATGTGGACGTTCGAGTCATCCAAACTGCATGTGTCTAACTATACATTTTCTCCAGTTGTTGTGGAATTTTGCATACCCCAGCACTTTCTGCAGTATGATGCTTACATTTTTTATGCTCTAAACATAAATATGTGTTTGCAAGAAGTGAAAAATGACTGAGGGGAGGGGTGATCTTTTTTTCAGTTGTTAAGTCTAGAGAAAGTTACCATCTTGGCAGTATCACTTACAGCAGCTTTTTCTCTAATCTACAGTTGGAGTTGGAGTATTAGAGTTTTTTTCTGCACTGCTTATCAGTGTCTACAGAGCTACAGTATCATGTCCTGTCAGACTGCCTGTTTGGAAGGCTAGAGTTGCCTTTTGTACATTCATTGGGTTATTAGCTGATTTGACTACAAAAACATAGAATATATATTTTTCTTCACTTTTTTCCCTTCCCTTTTTTTTTTAGCTAAATCATTAGCTAA
>JAOVVA010057993.1:0-13987 GCA_028565275.1 Leiocassis micropogon
CTGTGTCTGAGTCCCGAACACTATTTGGAAGACTATTCCATAACTTTGGGGCTTTGTAAGAAAAAGCTCTGCCCCCAATTTCATTTACATTCATGCATTTGACAGATGCCCTTATCCTGACTGACTTATGAAAGTTCTTTCTTGATAGTTTTCACTGAATCTTTGTGAGAGCCCTGCTCCAACTCCATTCTCGGAGGCATCCACTTCTACTATGAGAGGTGTCAAGGGGTCTGGGTGCTTGAGAATGGTCACTCTGATGAATACTTCCTTTAATTTTTTGAAATACCATGTCAGCTTCTGGAGACCATGAGAACCTTTCATTATTTCCTTTCAAAAGGCTTGTCAGAGAAGCAGCAACAAGAATAAAGTTTTTGATGAATCTTTGATTAAAATTTCCAAATCCAAGAAAGCATTGTAGTTCTTCGATCGTTTTGCGGATTGGCCAGTCCTTTGCTGCTGATACTTTACTGCTGGTACCCCGTTTCTTGGATGTTTCCCAGAAAGAAAAGTCTGTGTGGGATTCAAACCTCTCACCTTTGATGAACAGTTAATTCTCTTGTAGTTTCTGAAGGACTTGTTTTACATAAGTGTAATGTTTTGGCTTAAGTGGCATAATCAAAATAGCAAATAAAAATTGAGTTATAGTTTAATACAGTGTAACCTCGGATTGCGAGTAACCCAGTTTACGAGCGTTCCCCAAGAAAAGCACAAAAAATTTTATACATTTTTTAGGTAGCAAATATCATTGTGTATCATGTGGCATGCATGCACTTCTTGTTTTGATGCTGAGAGTAACGTGATCACAACTGAGCTAATGTTTTTTCTCTAAAGCCTCTTTTATTTGGTTTTTGTATGTGTCTGTGCTGGTGTATGGGAGTGGGCTTGTGTGTGCTTACACAGAGGTGTGTGTGCTTGCACAGAAATGTGTGCGTGAAATGTGTATTGTTCACCTATCCACTAGATGACAGTAGTAAGTAATTGTAAGGATTTGCATGTTCAAAAAGAGTGAAGAACAAGCAGCTGAACGCGGGAAGCAGAGAGCATGTGTGTCATTAGTTTTTGTTGTAATTATTTTACTTGTAACTATTTTGTTGTCAATAAAGGCCTAAGTTACAGAACTGCTCTGCATTATTACACTTTTCACTGGTAAAGTGCAGGTTAATTTGTTTGTTTCTTTGTTTTACTTTATATTTTGGATATTCATTATTTTTATATGAATATTTCTGGGTTGTGGAATGAATCATTTGAGTTTCCATTATTTCTTATGGGGGAAATTCACTTTTGATACACAAGCACGTTCCCGGAACTAATTATGCTCGCAATCCAAGGGTCCACTGTATATGAAACGACATGTTTTGGAGAACATTATTGATTGTGGATTGATTCTATCCACTCCCCACAGCCAGTGTGCAGACGTTTAATGCATATTTATCCACAGAATGTTTTCCTTAGTGGATTAAGAGGAATTCGTCTCTGGTGCATGGTCAAATACTTGTTTAAACATGTCAAGAAATTGCTCAAATGAAGCTACATTTTCACCACCCTGGCTCCAGACCGCGGATGTCCATTTTAATTATTTTCCTGTGAGTAGACTGAGAAATTAGACGACTTTCTTTCGATCATCTTCAGAGTTTTGTCTGGCAAAATACAGGGAGCACAAGCAGCCTCCATTCTTTGATTGAGGTAGGCACGAAAGATCCTAAAACACTAACAGTTCAATCAGGAACTGTGGCATGAAGCCATTTAGTGCTTTATAGGTCAATAGTAGTATTTTAAAATTAATATGAAATTTCACTGAGAGTCTTACAGCTGCATTCTGGACTAACTGGAACTTGTTTATGCACCCTGTTGAGCATCCAGACAGTAAGGCATTACAATATTCCAACCTAGAAATGATAAAAGCATGAAGTAATTTTTCTGCATCATCTAGTGCTAATATATCCCTTATCTTGGCAATATTTCTGGGATGAAAGAATGCTATCCTGGTAATATTATCTACAGGAGCTTCAAATGACAGATTGCAATCTATAATCACACCGAGGTCTTTTACTTCTGTACTTGAAGAAACAGAAAGGCCATCCAGAGTTACTGTGTGATCAGAAGGCTTACTTCTAGTTGCATGTGGTTCTATAACTAAAACCTATGTCTTGTCAGGATTAAGCAAAAGGAAGTTAATTAACATCAAGTCTCTTCACACATTCCTCTTTATTAAGCTGGCTTTTCTCACCTTGTTCTGCTGAGGCATATAGCTGTGTATCCTTAGCATAACAGTTGAAACTAATACTGTGCTTACGAATGATGTTTCCCAGAGAAGGCAATAATAGATAAAATAGCAGTGGGCCTAAAACCAAGCCCTGTAGAACACCAAACTTCATTTGAGAACATGCAGTATAGTCACCATTTAAGTTTCTACAAACTGATAACGATCAGTCAAATAGGACCTGAGCCAGGAGAGGCTTAATTCTTTAATTCCTTCTAACTTTTCTAATCTGTGATCAATGAACCATGATCAGTGGTGTCAAAAGCTGCACTAACATCAAGTAACATAAGCAAAGACGCACAACCATGATCATAGGCCAATAGCGGGTTGTTTACTACCTTAACCAGACCTTTTTTGTGCTGTGATAAAGCTTAAATCCTGATATGAACATAGCTGCTGCACTACTATGTTTTCTAAGATCTTGAAGATAAAGGGAGATAATAGAGGTTTCTTACTGGTCTGACCCTAGTTACTAGTGGTTTGCACCTTGTTGTGAAGCACTTGTATTTTTACAACACACAAAGACATCTCTTGACTGTGGACTATAGACAAAGACGCCTATCTCCTCAAGAGTGTTATTTACTTGGCTAGATATTGGGAAAGCTTTCTTCTTCACTATGGACAGGATTCTCCAGTGATCTATTTAGTTCGTTTACATGATCTTCCAGGCCTTTTGCTGTTGCTGAGCTTGCCAGCTAACTCTTCACAAAAGTGTGTGTGTGTGTGTGTGTGTGTGTGTGTGTGTGTGTGTGTGTGTGTGTGTGTGTGTGTGTGTGAAAATGTCTGTACTTCCTAAATGGTTAATGCCACACTTATATCTAACTTTTTTATTCACATCTTGAATGTTTCAAATTTAGTGTGGTGGTGTACAGAGGCCAAATGCCAAAAATCTATCTTTGTTCTAAAATGTATAGGCCTGGATATTTTCTAGTCGATTGATTTTATGTTATAATAATTCTTTAGAATATTTCTTTTCCTATAGGATAAGTGGATGTTACTTTAAATCTTAACCCAAAGTTCCCAGTTTCCCATGGGCATATAGGTAAAATTTTTAGAGCATAATTTGTTAGAAAGAATGGCCATTCTCGTACAGCTTTTGGATAGATGTAGGTTGGCTGAATAATTTTTAATCATGGTTTAATATTTGTAATAATTAACATTTTCATTTAATTTGGTGTTTGATAGAAAAAGACAATTCATGTTGTGTTCCCTGCAGGACCAGGCTGTGCTTGTACTTCAGTATATTGATATATTGGATAATTCATACAAGGCAAAGGTGCTCTGTGCCCAAAATCATCCTAAACACAGAAGCAAAAGAGAGATTTTCACAAAAGACTCTTTGAAAGAATTTACAGAAGAGGAAAAGCCACCTCCAATTTCAAATCAAAACAACTCATGTGTAGGTAATAGCAATAACATTCATGAAACAACTGCTTCCACCTCCACAATCACCACTCTGTTGGCAACAACAGTGCCAACAGCATTAATCTCTTCATCAGCCACTACTGTTTTAAAAACTTCAAATACTACTCCAGCAGTTATGACTTCTACTTCAAATGCAGGACTGCCAACAACCAGTACATCAACAGAAAGATCTAATTCTGCACCACCATCCAATGATGACTTTTTTACTTCTGGAAGCACAAATACTACAACAATGGTTGTAACTACTACATCATTTAGGGAATCTTCAACAACGTCACCATCAGCAACCAGTGATGAAGATGCTACTCAAGAAAATACTACACCAGAGGTTATAACTACTACATTATTTGAAGAACATTCAACAACTTCACCATCAGCTTCCTGTAACGCGGATTCTGGTCCTAAAATTACAACTCCAGTGATTAAACCAACTACATTACCAGCAGGACCTTCAACAACAACTACATCTTTAGGAACCTCTAAGGCTGTGTCCACAGCTGGAAATACTACGCCACCGGTATTAACTAGAGCATCGACTGCAGCTCCAACACCTACTACAATATCAACAACTTCTAAAGCTGCTTCCACACTTGCACATAATACTCCAGTGGTAATAACTATGATATCAAGTGCAGCTCCTTCATCAACCACTACATCGTCAGCAACTTCAAATGTTCCATCTACACCAGGAATGACAACTTCAGTAGTTATAACTAGTACATCAACTGTAGGACCGTCAACAACCACTACATCATCAGGAACCACTATTGCTGCTTCCACACTGGGAATGACAACTCCAGTTGTAAGTGCTTCTACATCAAATGCAAGACCTTTAACAACCTTTACTTCTGGCTCCACATCTGAAAATACTACACCAGTTATAATTAAAACTATATCACCTGGAGGAAGTTTTCCAGCAACTTCATCACCACCATCTAATGACGTCTTTTTTACTCCTGGATACATTAATACTACAGAAATGGTTATAACTACTACATCATTTGAAGAACCTTCCACAACTTCACCATCAGCGACCAATGATAAAGATGTAACTCCCGAAAATACTACACCAGAGGTTATAAGTACTACAACATTTGACGAGCATTCAACAACTTCACCATCAGATTCTTGTAATGCAGATTCCAGAACTAAAAATACACCACCAATGATCTTGCCAACAACATTAGGAGCAGGAGTTTCAACAACCACTACATCATCAGTAATCTCTAATGTTGCCTCCACTCCTGGAAACACTGCTCCAATGTTAACAAGTACATCACTTTCTGCTAGTCTTTCAGGAACAACTTCAACATCAGCCACCTCAAATTATGTCTCTACTCCTAAAAATACTGTTCCAATAGTAACTTCTTCTCAGTCAACCACAGAAACTTCAAAAAACACTAAATCATCAGTTACCTCTAATGCAGTTTCTACAGCTAGAAATACTACTCCACTGGTAATAACTACATCATCAACTGCAGGAAGTTCAACCACTAAATCATCATCAGCAACCTCCAATGCTATGTCCACAGCTGGAAATACTACTCCACTGGTAATAATTACTACATCAATTACAGCTCTAACAACCACCACACCATCAGCAACCCCCAATGCTGCTTCCACACCTGGAAATACCCCACCAGTGGTAATGACTAGTAAATTAACTTCAGGACCTTCAACAACCACTTTATCATCAAAAAACATGAATGCTGCATCCACACCTGAAAATACTACACCAGTTATTATTAAAACTACATTACCTGGAGGAGTTTTCACATCAACCACAACACCACCATCAAATGATGATTTTTTTACTCCTGGATACTCAAATACTACAACAGGGGTTTTAACTACTACTACTTCACTTGAAGAACCTTCAACAACTTCACCATCAGCAACTAGTGATAAAGATGTTACCCCTGAAAATACTACACCAGCAGTTATAACTACTACACCATATGATGAACATTCAACAACTTCATCATCAGCTTCCTGTAATGCAGGTCCTGGTCCTATAAATACAAGTCCAGTTATTATGCCAACAACATCAGGAGCAGGAGTTTCAACAACCACTACATCATCAGGAACCTCTAATGCTGGCCCTACCCCTGGAAACACTACTCCAGTGGGAACAAGTACATCATCCTCTGCTAGTCTTTCAGCAAGCACTACGACATCAGCCACCTCTAAAGCCATATCTACTCCTAGAAAGACTACTCCAGTTGTAATAACTACTACATCAACTGCAGGACACTCAACAACTACATCGTCATCAGCAACCTTAAATGTTGTGACCACAGCTAGAAATACTACTCCACTGGTAACAACTACAAGATCGACGGCAGCTCCAACAACCACTTCATTATCAGCGACCTCCAATGCTGCTTCCACACTGGAACATACTACTCCATTGGTAATTTATCCAGGAAGTTCAACAACCACTACAAAAACAAACTGTAATCCTGCTTCCACACCTGCAAATAGTACTCCAGTGGTAACTATTAAATTGACTCCAGCTCCTTCAACAAGTACTACATCATCAGCAATGAATACTGCATCTACACCTGGAACTACAATTTCAGTAGTAATAACTACTTCATTAACTGCAGAACCATCAACAACCACTACACCACAAGAAACCACACCCAAAAATACTACACCAGTGAGTATTAAACCTACATTACCTGGAGAAGTTTTACCACTAACGTCAGCACCACCATCCAATGATGAATTTTTTACTTCTGGATATATAAATACTACAACAATGGTTATAACTACTACTACATCATTTGAAGAACCTTCAACAACTTCATCAGCAACTAGTGATGAAGATGTTTCTACTGAAAATACTACACCAAAGGTTATAACTACTACACCATATGAAGAACATTCAACAACTTTACCATCAGGTTCCTGTCATGTAGATTCTAGAACTAAAAATACAACACCAGTGATTATGCCAACAGGATCAGCAGGAGTTTCAACAACCACTACATCATTAGGACTCTCTAATGCTGCCTCTACCTCTGGAAACACTGTTCAAGTGGGAACAAGTACATCATCCGCTGCTAGTCATTCAGTAACCACTACAATATCGGGCAACTCCAATCTTGTCTCTACTTCTGGAAAGATTAATCCAGTAGTTATAACCACTTCATCAACTGCAGTACCCTCAAAAACTACTGCAGGATCAGCAACCTCTAAAGCTTCTACAACTAGAAATAATACTCCAGTGGTAATGACTAGTGTATCAATTTCAGGACATTCAACAACTGCATCATCATCAACAACCTCAGTTACCAAATCTACACCTGGATATACTACTCCACTGGTAACAACTACAACACCAACTGCAGCTCCAACAACTATGACATCATTAGCAACCTCTGAAGCAGCTTCCACACCTGGAAATACCACTCCACTGGTCATTTATCCTACATCAACTGTAGCTCCAAAAACCACTACAATGTCAGCAACATCTAATGTTGCTTCTACACCTGGAAATTCTTCTCCAGTGGTATTGACCACTAAATCAACTACAGCATCTTCAATGACCACTTCATCATCAGCAACTTCCAATCCTGCTTACACATCTGGAAATACCACTCCACTGGTAATTTATCCTACATCAACTGCAGGAAGTTCAACACCCATTACATCATCAGCAACCTCTAATGCTGGTTCTACAATTGGAAATAATACTCCAGTGATAACTACATCAACTGCTGCTCCTTCAACAACTACTACATCATCAGCAACCTTAAGTACTGCATCAACACCTAAAACTACAACTTCAGTAGTAATAACTACTACATCAAGTTCAGGATTGTCATCATCCACTACATCACAAAGAACTGCTTATTCTGCTTCAATACCTGAAAATACTACACCAGTCATTATTAAAACTACATCACCTGGAGAGGGTTTCCCAGCAACTTTATCACCGCCATTTAATGATGATTTTTTTATTCCTACAACAATGGTTATAACTACAACTACATCAATTGAAGAACCTTCAACAACTTCACCATCAGCCACCAGTGATGAGGATGTTACTACTGAAAATATTACACCAGAGGTTATAACTACTACACCATTTAAAGAACAATCAACAACTTCACCATCAGCTTCCTGTAATGCAGATTCTAGTACCAAAAATACACCACCAGTGATCATGCCAACAACATCAACAGCAGGAACTCCAACAACCACTACAACATCAGCCACTTCTAATCCTGTCTCTACTCTTGGAAACACTACTCCAGTTGTAATAACTACTACATCAACTGCAGTACCTTCAACAACTACTGCATCATCAGCAAGCTCTAATGCTGCTTCTACAACTAGAAATAATACTCCAGTGGTAATGCCTACTACATCA
Organism: Leiocassis micropogon; assembly: GCA_028565275.1. NCBI lineage: Eukaryota > Metazoa > Chordata > Actinopteri > Siluriformes > Bagridae > Leiocassis > Leiocassis micropogon. Next base: position 8,067 of record JAOVVA010057993.1, read on the forward strand.
ATTGCAGTACCTTCAACAACTACATCATCATCTGCACCCTCGAATGCTGTGACCACAACTGGAAATACTCCTTCTGTGTTATCAACTACAAAATCAACTACAGGACCTTCAATGACAACTACATTATCAGGAACTGCATCTACGCCTCGAATTGCAACTTCAGTAGTAATAACTACATCATCAACTGCAGGACCATCAACAACCACTGCATCACCAGGAACCTCTAAAGCTACTTCCACATCTGAAAATACTACACCAGTGATTATTAAAACTACATTATCTGGAGATGTATTACCAGTAACAACTACTACATCATTTGAAGAACCTTCAACAACTTCACCATTTGCGACCAGTGATGAAGATGTTACCCCTGAAAATACTACACCAGAGGTTATCACTACTACAACATTTGATGAACATTTCACAACTTTACCAGCTTCCTGTAATGCAAATTCTGGTCCTAAAACCATGACTCCAGGGGTTATGCCAACAACTTTACCAGCAGTAGTTTCAACAAGCTCTACATCATCAGGAACCTCTAATGCTGCCTCTACCCCTGGAAATACTGCTCCAGTGGCAACAAGTATATTCTCCTCTGCTAGTCTTTCAGCAACCACTACAACATCAGCCACCTCTAATACTGTATCTACTCCTGGAAAGACTACTCCAATGGTCATAACTACTAAATCAACTGCAGTATCTTCTACAACCCCTACATCATCAACAACCTCTAATGCTGCTTTCACACCTGGAAATGTTACTCCAGTGGTAATAACTCCTGCACCAACTGCAGCTCCTTCAACAAAAAGTACATCATTGGCAACCTCAATGACTACATATACACCTGGAACAACAACTTTAGTTAAACTAACTACTTCATCAACTGCAGGACCATCATCAACCACTACATCACCAGGAACTTCTAATGCTGCTGCCACACTGGGAAAATCTACTTCAATTGTAATTCCTCCTATATTATCTACACAAACTTTTACAACCACTACATCATCGACAACAACTAATCCTGCTTCCACGCATGAAAATACTACACCAGTGATTAATAAAAGTACATCATTTGGAGGAGTTTTACCATTAACTACAGCACCACCATCAAATGATGATTTTTTTACTCCTGGAGGCATACATACTACAACAATGGTTATAACTTCTCCAACATTTGAAGAACTTTCAACAACTTCCCCATCAGCAACCGATCATGAAAATGTTACACCTGAAAATACTACACCAGAGGTTATAATTACCACAACACTTGATGAACATTCCACAACTTCACCATCAGCTTCCTGTAATGCAGATTCTAGTACTAAAACCACAACTCCAGTGGGTATGCCAACATTACCAGCAGGAGTTTCAACAACCATCACATCATCAGGAATCTCTAATGCTGCCTCTACCCCTGAAAACACTGCTCCAGTGGGAACAAGTAGATCCTCTGCAAATCTTTCACCAACCACTACAACATCAGCCACCCCTACATCATCAAAAAAGACTACTCCAGTGGTAATACCTACTACATCAACTGCAGGACCTTTAACAACCAGGACATCATCAGCAACCTCTAAAGCTGTTTCCACTGATGGAAATACTCCTCTATTGATTGTTACTACTACATCATCTCAAGAAGATTCACCATCAAATTCACCAATACCATCCTATGAACCATCATCAACTTCAGAAACTGAGACTCCTACACAAAGCCCTACTCCAGGAGAAGGGTGTAATGGTCCACCAACTAAAGTTCAACCGAGCACCACATCAAATCTAGAATTTGCTTTTTCTTTTCCTGACAGTTTTTGGGAATTCCTAACATTTCCCTTTTAAACAATCTGGAATTTCTTACATTAAATAGAAATAACAAACAAACAAACAAATCAGAAGGCAAATTTTACCTTGGACAGCCACTGGCTGTACTGGTCAAGTAGCTAAAATTCCACATTCACTACCTTCTTCTATATTAGCCAAATATATTGCAAAGAGGAAACCATCACATATATAAGCTCTATTATTTTTTAAAAAGATGTGTATCAAACAATCTAATCTGGATCAGCTACTACAACAACAGAACAAAACACACACTACCAGTACATCGATGGAAATTATTGTGTCTGCATCTGCTTCTACACTAGCTAAAGTGCAAATACTTCTGCACAAATTAGTAATGTAGTAAAAAAAAACATTAAACAACAACAACATGAAGTGCAAAACTACAGATGGAGCTATGGCAAAAATCCCAAACATGCCTGCAACAGGTATCAGCTCCTCTGCCATTTTCATGACCGAACCTTTTTCAGATCTACCCTTAAAGAATGTTTTATATATTTGCTTTTAGAATTCTCTGCAAATAATCTGCTATGTGTTTCGTAGAATGTAAAGAGAGAATAAAGTATAGAATGCTTTCATATAAAATAAAATAATGCAACACTAATCTTTGTTTAGATTTTTATTTTCAATTGACTTTAAAATGAATTATCACACAAAGTGGTCATGCAAAGCAACATATTAAATAACCTTTTATGATAAATTGTCAGAAAATACAAACCATTACAAATTAACTGTAAATTAACTGGAAAAGTATAATGGATTGTATACTGTATTTAATAAGCTTAGACAATATAATATTTATCTCAGATAAACAAGTATGTTTTTATTTAATTTACACCTGGTGAAGAGTTTGCACTTGCACTAGCAAACTGGAGAATACGGAACCTGTTAACCTTAAGATTAGATGTACCCACCGGGGGGTACTCTTCCATTTTTTTTTTTGGTAACTGTGAAAAGAACTTAAAATGCTCTGGCCTTGTTTGATCATACACATAATGTAGTACATCATTTGAATCTGTAAAGGGTCTACTTTTATTTATGTATACTCACTATATCCACATTATTGAAACATGTGGATAAAATGAAACGAAACTCGAAAGCGAATACTGCACACACAGACATGAGAAATATATCAACAGAAAGCTTAAAGGGTCTACTTTTAAATTCTGCAAGTCGCATAAAAAAACAAACATTCTGCGTTTATGTAATCCGTGTGAAACCAGGGAGAGGCACAGAATTTCTGTCGTTCTTCATAATGACCTAAGGCAGGACACGCCCGCACGCTAATCACGTCAATTTATACATGTTGTGTATTAAACTAAATCCAACGTGAACAGAAGTTAATTTACCCCTTTAAACTGGGTCAATTTCATCTAGCATTGATTAGCCTAATGTGAGACTGTTATACATATTTAATGCTTATTAATCACACCTGTAAGATGCGTTTGAGATTTGATGTTGCACCAAATTTATTTTACAGGATTTATTGACTATTCAGTTAAGAATTGTTTTACACATTTCTTGATTCATCTTTGCATTCTTATGTAACTTCTATTATTGTATTGTATTTTCTTATTCTCTTGGAAACACATTTTAAAGTACACAAGCTTTTAAAATCCATTGTTTATTGCCATACAATCTCACACTTTCATTTGGTTGTAGCTATTTTAACTCTTCTTCTAATGTTTTTCCTGCTATCATGTTTTTCCTCATCCAAATTCTACTCATGTTCTCCATTCATGTTTAAGGAACTCTGGAAGACACTTGCCTGTTGCACTTTAATGAATTTCAATTTATTTTAGTGACTATTATGTTGTGGATATCGTGGACTCAAAATCTCATATCTAAGCTCAAAAGGTAAATTAGATGGGAATAAAAGGGATAATGTTTTTTAGCCTAGAGTCCCGAACATTAATTGGAAGACTATTCCATAACTTTGGGTCTTGGTAAGAAAAATCTCTGCCCCCTGCTGTAGTTTTCATAATACGCGGTACTGACAACCAGCCTGCATCCTTTGATCGAAGTAGGTGTGGCAGATCGTAAGACACTAGAAGTATGGGAGGCCTGAAGCCTATCCCAGGAAATTTGGAGCACGCAGCAGGGCAAACACACTCACAAGCACACATTCATTTACACACTATGGGCATATTGGGAACATAATTTAGTCTAATCTGCATGTCTTTGGACTGTGGGAGGAAATCCACCAAGCATGAAGAGAATTCCCGATGCGGGAATTGCAGGAACTCCCCGAAGGTATGAGACACTTTGCCACCATGACCCCCTCAGCTAAACAATAAAGTTGAATCTAATCCAATAAAAATTTTGGAAATCCCCACATACTGTTTGCTTTAAATCCTCCAGCACACTGACAGAGACAGAGACTGGTACACACAAAAGACTGGACACAAAAGCCACTGCTGAACAAAAAAGTGTAGAACAGACCAGCAATAAAAGGACCTTTTGAAGAATTCAAACAGGAGCATTGTTCAGGGAACAAATCCTTGGGACTAGAATCAGGAGTATACCCAGTGGTTATCTTATAAAAAAAAAAAAAAATTCAAATTCAGAATTTTTAAAGAACAGTTTTATTAACAAAATATGAGCTTAATTAAATCAACTTGGAAAACAAAATTGATGCATTTAAACATGCAATTGTCAAACTATCATTTGATCCTTTCCATGGGTTTCATCAGGGGAGGATTATAAGAGTAGAATAAAAATCTACATAAACATTAGTAAATAAATAATTTAATTTACGAGTGGTGTTTTGTATGACAATGCACCAGTCTTTCTCTCTCTCTCTCTCTCTCTCTCACACACACACGCACACAAATCATCAAATTACTATTATGTCTTTTCAAAATCTATTTTGACCCTTTTGTACCCAAGCATTTAGGTGAAGCCACAAATTAATGAAAAAATAAAACCTCTTCTTTAAATTGAGAATGAAATTACAAGCAAAGGCATATATGTAATTTAATAACAGCTATTAAGAAAGGAAACACAATTGTAACATCAACAAAGGAAATAAACAACGTAGTACAGATATTTTATAAAGATTTGTACACTGCTGATGTTGGTCTTAAACAGAAAGAACTGCTCAGTTTTTTCTCCAAGGTTAAAATGCCTAAATTATCCACAGAGGAGATGATAATGTTAGGTCACATAACAGAACTTGAAGTTATGCACATTAGCTGCTAAGCTAGATTGTAGCTAAACAGACTAATTGCTAAACTGGCTAGTAGCCAGAGACCCAAGAGACGATCAGACTGGGTATGAAACAAGTTAGTGGCTAAACAGGTTAGTAGCTAAACAGACTATGATCTAAACAGACTAGGAGACTAGACAGACTATGATCTAGGCAGGTTAGTAGTGCACTGGTTAGTATTTATACAGACTAAGAACTAAACATATAAGGGAGGTTACTCACACACAAGGGTAAATACACAAAGGGCTAATCCTGCTAGGAGACACAGAAACCAAAGAGACATAAACCAAATCAAGACAGGTGCACCTGACCGAGGTGCCTTCTGGGAAACTGAGTCTACCAACAAAAACTACAAAACAAACACAGTGCCCTCTAGTGGTGAACCCTCACAGAAATCAAGAGGAATAAAATATTTAGGCATCACAATAAACAGGGAATTAGAAGAGACCCCTACGCTAAATTTAGGACCACTTCTACAAAACATAAGAAATAATTTGGAGAAATGGGGGAAAATTCAGCCAACTTTATGGGGGAAGGTGAATATAATTAAGGTGGTCGTTTCACCTCAGCTTAATTACATGCTTATGATGCTACCACTCACCATACCACAGTTGATCTTGGTTGAACATTACCTATGGAATGGGAAAACGCCCAGGATAAAGTTTAAAACACTACACTATCTGGAAGCACTCAAGAGAGGTGTGGGTGAAGATTCACAAGATGCATAAATTATCACAATGTAATAAAATGGAGAACTGTCTGGTGTAATGCTAGTGAAATATCTGGTCCCACAAGGGTCAGTTTTAGGACCTCTGCTGTTTTCAATATACAGTACATGCTTCCCTTGGGTAACATCATTAGAAGACATGGG
>JAOVVA010058084.1:0-13984 GCA_028565275.1 Leiocassis micropogon
TCTTATATCTTCCAGTCTGAGTCGTTCGTTCTTTTGAATCTATTGCACCGCGTAGCGTCTATGGGAGTCACGTGACAACAGAACGAACGACTCGGGACTCGAATAGAGACAGAGGCACCAAACACAAGCGACACACCCGAAAGTAACATTCTACAATATTCACCTTCATGTGTTAACAGCAAATAATCTAATGTTTATAAATAAAAATAATATACAAGCACATTTATAACAGCCTCTGCTGGAGATATAAAATGACCAAAATGAAACATTATTCATAATATTGTTCATCATACAGTTTTGTGATATTGAAATGTCGGCACGGTGGTGTAGTGGTCAGCACTGTCGCCTTGCTCCTCCAGGGTCCAGGTTCGATTCCCGACTCTGTGTACATGGAGTTTGCATGTTCTCCCTATGCTTGGTGGGTTTCCTCCCACAGTCCAAGGACCTGTAGATTAGGCTAACTGGCGTTCCCAAATTGCCCACAGTGTGAATGAGTGTGTGTGTGTGTGTGTGTGTGCCCTGCGATGGATTGGCACTCTGTCCAGGGTGTACCCCGCCTCATGCCCTAAGACTCCTGGTATGGGCTCCAGGTCTCCGTGACCCCGAATACAGGATAAAGCTGTATAGAAGATGAGTGAGTGATATTGAAATGAGGTCATATCTCCCACCCTTAAACTGAATTGCTGCGTCTCTTTCTGCACACTTATTACAGTATGTTTTTGTTTTTGAGTTTATGAACCATTTCACGTGGCTGTAGGAATGATTGCACTGCTAGTGGTCTTAGTGTTTTGTACTTATTTATGTGTCTGTTCTCTGATCTCCAGAATGCAGAGTCTACATTATGGTTCTTGGGAACATCATGGACTCCCACGGGGTCTTTATGGATCAGCTTAAATCACAAGTGAAGCTGTGTGAAGCAAACAGGGAGGATGATTGTGATTTCATCATTGCTTTTGTACCGATCGTGTCTCGAGCTGGAACAGACATTCAAGCTGCTGTTGAAAGAATTCCCAGTAAATACATATTATTATTATTATTATTATTATTATTATTATTATTATTATGTTCCATTCACAAATTTTTACTGGATTTCTTTTATTGTTATCTTACCACTATGTACTAGAAACATGAAAAAAAACTTTACAAAAAGAAAAAAAAAACAGATTTTTTTTTCTTACCAGATCTTATACACACAATGCACAGTACCAGTCAAAAGTTTGGACACACCTTCTAATTTAATGTAATTCTTTTTGTGATTTATTTTCTACATTCTAGAACAATGCAGAAGATTTTTAATCTATGAAACAACACACATGAAATTATGTAATTAAATAATAACAACAACAACAGTCAATTGATATTTTAAAACACAAAGGTCCGCTGTTCTGGAATATTCAATTACACACTCTTTACTCTCATACACATCTACTGATTAAACAATTAATCCTCAAAAAGTGTTGTTTATTAAAAGTGTTTCTTTCTCTCTCTCTCTCTCTCTCAGATAATAAGCCCGTCATTCTCGTGGTGCTCCACCACACATTTGATCCAGATTACATCGCTCCAGACAGCAGACTCTGTGTAAACAGGGACAGAGTGTTTGCTGTAGATTGTCTTTTCCATGAAGATCGGGGGTTACTGAAATGCCAGCGCAATAACGGCGCAATCAGAGCTGTGAAGGAGCACCTGATTAGAGAGGAACATTCTGAGGTAGGGTCTATATTATTAACAGCTCTGTAATATTAATAACGCTCAGAGACCTTCCTTAATGTTCCTTTCTCACTCATATGTACTACAGGATTGGACCGATCAGGAACATAAGAATCAACTACTGGTAAGGATCATCATAACATGTTTACATGCATGAGATCTCCAATCTTAAGAAAAGCGTTTTTACACTTGCGTACAGTACAGTATGTATTTTGCTTTTTTATCATCTTAATTATTATTATATAAATCTTAAATTCCTTTTTTCACTTAAACATCACAATTAAATGTACTATTAAGCCTGGAAAATGTATACAGCAAACTGTGTAAATCAACCTTTACAGCTTTTCAATTTATAAAACAAGATTAAATTGTCTCCAGCAAACAGCATACGTTAGAATAACACAACTAGAAATCACTTTTTTCAATCCTGTTGTCATGGTGAGAAAAGCACAGGTTGCTTAATCTGTCTTTAAATCCCAATCTTTTCATAGACCTACCTTTGTTTATACTTTGTGTTAGAATTCTGGTCACCTGTGAAGTTGCAGGTGTTTGTACTGATGTTTCACTCTCATTCACTCTGCTTATATTAAAGCCTTTCTGGTGTTAATGGACTTAAAATTTAGGTCATTCAGTTCAAATTAAAAAAGAAACCAAAGAAAACCACAAAATGAACAGAGCTCCGCCGTCTGCTCGAGACTGAATGGGGCTGTGGACTGCTCATGAAGATGTCGGCCGGGTCTTTTGCCTTGATCTTTTGGTCTCTTCTTGAATGTACACTTTGTCTTTGGCTTGGCCCTGATACCTTACCAGGGCTACCTAAATGATCACATGAAGTGCGCAGGTACTGTACAGGGCCCTTAGATAGACACGCCGCCAGGTTCAGCATGCTCGCTCTGATTGGGCTTACAGAATCGTTGCCTGGCAACCACACGTCTGGGTGACCACACCTCTGTCTGTTCTGAACAGTGCAAAGTGTTTTCACACGGTTCTACCCCTTGTGAGACCAGCATCATGATAAATGATAAATGAATATACTTCACGAACTTATTCTCTCATTCACAGGTACAGCCGAATATGAGGGAAGAGGAACGCGAGGGCCGACTACCGGTATGGATATTTGTTACACATTTACACAAGTACATTATTTTAATTAGAATGCAGATAAACCAAAAATGTTAGGCAACATAGTAGTGTGTGTGTGTGTGTGTGTGTGTGTGTGATCACAAAAAAGGTAATCCCGTCTGCAATACAGTTTGTGATGGCGGGGAGTGGTTGTCCTCAGCAGCCATGTTTTTATGCCGCATTTTACTCAAGAAGTTGTAGTTTAATTTCCAGCTGTGTTTGTTTGTTTGAACCCATGAGTTGTTTGTTTGAAACTGTGCTTTTAAAAAGGTGTTTTTCAGTATAGTATAAGTGCTCAGTATAACCAATATAAAAAATATTGTACTATAATGTAAACATGAAAACCTATACAAAAACTGTCTAAATTATTTTTGCTATGGTTTAAATTACGTTTTCTATGTTAACATGCCAAAATATCTTACACAAGGTGGGGTCAGAAGGTTTTGAGACCAGTTTTGTAACGTGCAGCACAAAGGTGCACACACAGTCACAGGGAGAGCCGCCCTTCATAAGTCAGCGTGCCAAAAGACATCGGAAGCTCTGCAACTCATACTATTCTGACCACTTGAATTGCTATTTCATCATGGACAGAAAGTTAGAATAAAGAGCGAATGTTAAATTCTGCATGAAGTTGAGAGTTGTTTGACATGATTTGGCAAGTTTATGAGTTGTTCGAGGTGTTTTGAGTGGCACGCACACTTCATAAGAGGAAGAAGATCACTGAAAGACGACGAGAGATCAGGATGACCATTAATGAGCTCTACCACTGAAAATGTTAAAGCCATTCGACAACTTTGCTGCCGTTGTCGGTGTGTCATACGGAACAGTCCAGACGATCCTCATGTGTGATTTGAACATGTGCCGTGTTGCTGCCGAGTTAGTCCCCAGGCTGCTGATCCAGGAGAAGAAGGAACATTATGTTAAAGTCTGCCAAGATCTCCGCCAGTGTGCCGTGGATGATCCGTCCTTCATATCGAGGATCATTACCGGTGAAGAAACTTGGGCATGCGGGTACGACCCTAAGACGAACAGTCTTCACAATGAAAGAGCACGTCATCTCCACGACCAAAAAATAATAAATAATAATAATAGAAATAATCAATTTACTGTATGTTGCATGCACAGTGTGTGTCTTTATATAGAAAGTAAATATTTCTACAGACAATCATTCATGTGAGTCATATTCTGTTTTTTATTTTTTGCAGGTGGATGACAGCCAGTCCAAATGGAAAGTGTTACTGGGTGATTTTATGAGTGGTGCTGTGGGTGGTGGTGTGGGTGGGGGTGTGGGGAATCTTGTGGGTTGTGTAGTGTTTTATGTTTTAGCTCGACCTGCTGGTCGTCCTGGGGGAGGTGATTTAGGTGGTACTGTGGGTTGTGTAGTGGGTAATGCTCTCCGTAGTGCTGTGTGGGGTGCTGTGTGTGGTGCTGTGTGGGGTGCTGTGGGTCGTTCAAGTGGTTTAACTAGACATGTGGGTGGTGCGAGAGGTCTCCCTCTTGGTATTGTTTTGGGTGGTTTTGTCGGTTTTGGTGTGGGTATTGGCATGAGGATTGTTAAATAATTACTAAATAATATAATCAATTTAAATTAAAATGATTACTAAATAATTATTGCATTCTTGATTAAAAAAAAAAGTTTGCACCAAATTCCCAAGTGTTTTGGATGAATATTTCATGTTCCTCAGCTGAAGTCTGCATAAGCTTTACGCTCTGCATTTGTCGTGTTTAGGGAAAGGAAAAAAATACATTTGTACATATGTCATTTTTTTAAAGCAACATTAAAAAAAAGTACAGAACACTTGTTTGTGTCACTCTGGATTGAAATGTCAATGTGAAATGACTGTCCATGTGTCTGTGTTTATGGGTGGGGAGGTGTTTTGTTTAAGTGCTTCAGCATAGACATGAAATCAAATCTTTGGACTGTGGGAGGAAAACCGGAGTACCCGGAAGAAACCCACCAACCACAGGGAGAACATGCAAACTCCATGCACACAGACCCCGAGGCGGGAATCAAACCTGGAACCTGGAGGTGCGAGGGAACGGTACTAACCACTAAGCCAGCAATATTTTTTCTGCTAACAATATTTTTGGGACCCATTAGCCTATAAACACAACCATCATCTGTTGGCTTGGAAAGCATGTTATGCCCAAACCTGAACAGCAACCCAGAGCCTCAACTGCCTGAGTCACGACTGTATTTTTGTTTTATTGTTTTTTAACATGAATAGTATTAGATTTGATTCAACGTCAAAACATCGTCTGGTATGCATTCAGGATAACATGCAGACGTCTCAGCACATGAGGAGATACAGTACAGTATGTACGTATGCTGTCTGACAGGTGCATTAAATTAAATTTGGTAATGTACAGTACAGAAAAATCGCCATAAAATTATGTCTTGACGATTAATGATTAGTTTACGGCTACAGTTTAGAAACTTTGAAGACAGTGAGATGATAAGTAAGTGCAGGTCTTAGGTACTCAAAGAGAACATACAGATAGAGCTGCACTTAAAATGCTGAAGTAAGCACACAGTCCTGTTTGATCAGTTATCAAATAATGCTGGTGACATTGAAGATAAGTGTGGCCTCAAAGTGTGGCCTTATGCCAGTAGATAAACTGGAGCCAAGTTCAGGTTTATCAAATATTAATAGAACTATTCCAGATCAGGGAATAAACCTGTACTGAGTGTAGAAAATACATGTGCAGAGAACAGGAGAGATATGGAATAAGCACTAGGTTGAAGGTAGATAAAAAAAAATAAAAAATCACTGACCATATATAAAGTATACGTCATTTATTAGTAAAAAAAACAACAACATGCTGTTCATTTCGGGAATGTCTCAACAGATGAGCAAATCATGACACCATCATGAAACATTTTTTTCTGGTCAATTTTCTCATCATTGTTTAACAGTCTGAAGTGTTGCAGTGTCACATGTGATAAAGCATGTAAGACAGAAAGGTTTTAACACAAAAACTGAGTGATTTTATTAGGGGTTACTGTTTATTAGGATTATAATCCATAATTATATCAACAATCAGTGTTCACAGAAAATTAAGACATCAGCATTTAGAATTAGACTAAGAATTGGAATATTATACAATAACAATGAGTGTGGCCAGGGCAAAGCTCATGGAGGAACGCTGAAAAACAGGAAAACATGACTGTTAGGGACAAATTGCATCTGCTTCAAGATTGAAACCACAAATGTACACCTTGAGACTACATGGCACCGTTTTATGTGCATCTGATCATGTAATGACACAGAAAAAACAAAACCAGATATTCAGAGTAGTTGCATAGCATTTACAGAGATATTATCAGAGAAATCTACTCTATATATATAAAACGTACAGTACTTTATCCTAAAAGTTTGGGTGTCTACTTATTTCTTGCATGTCTTTGTATTTATCAGGCAATTTGATGCTATATTCCTCAATAAAGCATTACTGAAAATTTTTACAATAAATATGTATTGTGATCGAGTTTTATTTGTTCGTCACTATTGAACTTACTTAAGAAGTTTTCTTTTCCAAGTTCATTAACATGAGGTTTTAGATGATTATCATGTCAACTGTATAGTTGTTCAAAGAAAAAACATTTTATAAATCACCAGAAGAGAACACTTCCAAGACATGACTCAGTGTTTTACTGTTTTCAGAATGTATTTACTCCATGTTATATACACCTGTATGTAGACTAAATGTGTTGTAGAGTAAACACACCTCTGAGTATTAGACTGCAGAACGAGTCTGGTCCTGAGGTTGACCTTTACCCAGTCGCTGTTTCACTGAAGTGATACACTTTGCATTTTTGCACGCATAAAGTACATTCTTGGTTATTTACCATGTTAAATATAAAATGAGACAATAAAAACAAAAATAATCATCTTCATGGTGATAATAGTAACTCCACAGCACATCCCACCATCGTTTTTATGCCTTAGTCGTTTGATTAAGTGCACATTTATATTGTGCACACTTTGCAGGCAGCGGTGGAGGTACAAAGGTATATTTACTGTATAGATGCTTCGTTTGCTTTCCGAGCACTAAAAATGAAAGCGAAAATACCTGAAAATTCTTACCCTCATTATCCCACCCGTGGAGTTCATGTCATTTGCCTTCCACCAGATTCACTAAAGATCGTGTAATTTTTCTGACAAAATGGCTCAAGGTACGTGTTCTTAAGAAAATCTTCCTGCATGATATTATGTAAAATCATTTGATCCTCTTTAATCATTTGCTCTGTACAAGAAACTTGCATTTGTTCAGCCACATTACATTAACTTTTTATTTACATATTGATTCATAATGTAAAAACCTTCTTTATTTTTTCCTATGTGCAGTTCTTCCAGCAATCATCAAATATTTTGTCATGGTCCTTGGGAACACCATGAATTCCCACAAGACCTTTCTGGAAAATCTCACAATTTCAACAAATCTTCATGTAGTTTCTTTATTGAAAGACAGTAATGTCATTATTGCTTTTGTCCCGATTGTGTCTCGAGCTGGGACTGACATTTCAGCTGTAATGGAGAAGATTCCTGGTAAGTACAAACAGTTGTAAGAAATCTATTTATATTTATTGTTATTTTGATAAGAAATGCATAATGGAATAACATGAGAAGGCAAATAATAATAATAATAATAATAATAATAATAATAATTATTATTATTATTAGGGAGTGGGCGTGGTCTTGTATGTGCATAAACTATATAAAACAGTGATGCAATATATGCAAGCAAATTTCAGTTTTTTGTACGGAAATATCGTTTCATTGTACAATGTAGGTTAAAGCCAATTTATTGTTTGCATCATGTTAATATCCATATCCTCTTAAATTTTTGGCATTTGTGGCCTTAGCCCCTATCCAAACAGACTTAAAATAAACAGTCTCCATCAAAAACAGTCTCATGATAGTTCACTAATCAGGGACTAAGAGTAGCAATTAGTATTAAAAACCTTGTTATTCTGTACAAAAAAAAGTCTCAGCTGACTTGTGCATTCCTTTATTAAAAATATATGTCCCATGGCCAAACAAGCATTAAATCATCTTAAACTTACAGGATCCACCACTGGGTCAGACTTGCACTCTTTAGTCTTATACACAAATGCCATATTAGTGCCACTTACAATTAACTTATGATTAACAGCAGTTAAGGTCTGCTTTCATAATCCTCAAAACGTGTAATTTATTAACTCAGTGTTCTCTCTCTCCCTCTCTCTCTCTCTCTCTCTCTCTCAGAGGGTAAGCCTGTTGTTCTTGTGGTGCTCCATCACACTTTCGATCCGTATTATGTTGCTCCAGACAGCAGACTCTGTGTAAAAAGGGACAGAGTGTTTGCTGTAGATTGTCTTCATCATGAAGATCAGGGGTTTCTGAGATGTCTGCGCAACGATGAAGCGATCAAAGCTGTGAAGAAACACCTGAGACTCCAGGACCAGGTTAGTGTGACTTTAGATATGATAAAGCCTTATACAGTATATATATATATAACCCTAACCCTAACCCTAACCCATCACAACACATCTCTCTGTCCATACTGTATTTGGTCAAACTGCACATCACACTCTCACATCAGAAAAGTTGATTCATAACAGTTATGTGATAAAGCAGAGTTACAGTTTAAACCTCTGTGCCGACAGTTCGGACTGATTATAAGTCCTTGTGAATGAGCTTTTATAATGGAAAAGATAATATATTAGAACAAGCACATTAATATAGGGATTGGTTTTACTGAGAACCCCTGAACTGTGTACAGCTCTGCTGTTTTGATAGTGAGATAATGGGCTATTTACAGTAGGTAGGCATCTAAATCTTCCCAATTAAGGACTCACAGCCCATATTCTCACAGCTCTCAATGTAGACTGTTATGTGCTGAAATATAACACAAAACCTCTACTGATGTGTTCTGGTCAGAAGCTACACTGGTTAATAATGTAATTTTTTAAATCTTTTCTTTCTTTTTTTAGGCAAATCACGTCTCTTACAACTGGAACATGGTTGCGTTTTTTGCCATATGTATTGTTGCTGCTATTGTTGTGTTTATTTATATCATTGATCAAGTGGATATTATCAATATTATTGTGGGTATTGCTGTTGTGGGTGGTGGTGTGGTCATCATCGTGATTGTCATTGATCGTTCAGCCGGCCGCAGCAGCGCTCACAAGCCTGCGGATAAGAAGCAGTCACGCCTGAAGCATTTTGACAGGCGAGAAACCACCACTTCCTGTTCATCTGTATGACAATAATTTGGGTTAAATAGAAAAAGTGTTGTAATTGCCACAATCCTCTTATTTCTTCTCTTAATTAAGGATTTGATTTTAAATAAAAACTGATTTTAATCATAATAAAGAAAAATATGCTTTGTGTTTAGGAAAAGATCTTGTCAGCATATCAATCAATTATAATATAGTGATTTTATAAGACCGTATCTTATCTTATATCTTAATCTTATAAGACTTCGGCAAGATATTAGCTTCCTTCTCTCTTATTCATTTGCCTACATCTATCATTTGGTGATTTGTGATGACTTATAATATATGAAATATAAAACAGCAACCTGGCTGCAAAAGACTTACACAGGACTGGACTTTAAAAAAATGATCCCCGTATCCAGTGAGACTGTGACACCTAAACCTGATATTGATGTTTCAGGAGGGTTACTGGTGAGCCTTTTTAAGTTATGGAAATGACTAGTGATGAATGTACAGTACAGTATGACAATTGTGATTTCTTGTAAAATTGTCTGTCACGTTTAAATTAATTGTGCAGTAATGCCTTATATTAAGCTCTCATTACATGAACTGATTTTAGCTGGTTAATAAATACAAGGGATTGTAAACTCTACTGTACTATTTAAAATTCTACCTGCTATCTCATTAATCATGTATTAATATTTAAACCTTACTCACACAAAAGATGGTTTATGAATTCAAAACACAAATTGTATTCCATATTATTTTAACATAGATTTTTGGGTGTATATGTATTTCGCAAAAAGATTTATTTTAAAGCCATTGTAATATGATGCAATATTCCTTTATTACATATCAAATATAGGTAAATGTTTTCAATAAATATATTTTAAAATTGAGTTTTACTGGTTATTACTGGACTTTATTTATTTTTTCCTTTGTCTTATTTTCTGAGCTAATTAACATTAGGATTTAGATTATTTATTATTATGTTAATTATGTAGTTATTCAAAGATAATAAATTGTATAAATCATAGAAGAAATGGTCCAATACAACTAAGTGTTTTTCTTTTTTCAGAAAATATTCGCTCTTTGTTATATACTCTCGTATGTGGAAATATGTGTGAAAACACACACCTCTGAGTAGTGAGAAGTGACTTGTTTCTTTCTTCCTGCCTCCGAGTGGCGCAGTGGTAAAGTGCTCGCCCTATCATCCGGAGATCGCTGGTTTGATTCCCGGGTGATGCTGTAACCTCTCGCAGCCGGAGGTCTAGAGAGAGCTAATTGGCTGAGCTCCCCCTCTCTCAGGGGGGAGGGATGAGAGGTACTTAGTGATCCCACATTAATCATGGCTCTACAGCCATGGTGCGCGAGCAAGCAGTTCGAAAAGATGCGTCGGCTGGCGTCACGTGGTTCGGAGGAAACACGTGATAGTCTTTGGCCCTCTCGACTGAGTGGTAGTAGTAGCCTTAACGTCGGGGCCCCCTAGTGACGGGAGGAATTGGACATGACTAAATTAGGGAGAAAATCTGGAAAATCCCAAAAAATAATAATAATAATAAAAAAAAAACTTCCTGTACATTCAATGCCAAGAAAACCAAAGAGCTCATTGTGGCTTTCCAGAAATCTCTCCCATCCACATCAATGGGACTGAATTACAACGCACCATAACACTGAGGTGGCTAAAGAAAGTTCATCTGACTTTTTTACCGTTACGCCATTGAGAGCATCCTGACCGACTATCACAGTCTTGTATGGCAGCCCCATGGTGTCTGGGCGGTGAAAATCGCCCAGCACATCACTGGCACCCAACTATCAACTAACTAACTAGTGAACAACTTCACCACAGTAGAAGAGTTCGCAGAGTACATAGGATCATCAGTGTACATAGGATCATCAGTGTACATAGGATCATCAGTGAATCCTCCCACCCAAGTCACAAACTTTTTGACCTCCTACTATCCAGGGGCAGGTGCAAGAACATTTGCATTAGAACCAGCAGGTTCAGGTCTAGATTATTTCCCACAACCATAACACTGCTAAACTCTACACTACACCGTTACACCAACTGAACCACTTACCTTTTTTACCTGTAATTAATTCCACAAATCTATTATTCTATACATTTTCTATTATCAATATACAGTATTTAATGTAAGTGTAGATGTTTTTGTATATATTTTAGACTCTGTCTCTACACACACACACACACACACACACACATGTATTTCTATATACACTTTACAATTACACACATAATCTGATGTTAATTTTTTTTATATTTAATTAACATACATTTCATGCAATTTTACAAAATAATACATACTTACAGCATATATTTTGTACTAATTATCATTTCTGTCCCATCCATCCATCTAGGAACCTGTGTAGTCCAACTAGGGACCGTGGAGGCCAGTGGTGACCATTGTATTTATTCCCATTTTGTAAGACCGTAGTGGGATCTTCGATCAACACTCACACACACACATTCACACACAGGCAATCAGTGTACTTCAGTCTTGGAGAAAAACATTCTAAATGCTCTAAATCTGTAAAGTTAAATTATAACCTACATATTTTTTATTAATTTGTCTAATTTTTACATTTAGAGTCTGGATTGTTTTGCCTAATAGTTTCGATTTTATTTTATTTTTATTGAAAAACAAAAAAAAATTGATTTTTCATGAAGTCCTCACTGCTTCATATTATTGGTGTGCATGAGTCTGTGATTGTCTTATTCCTAGTTAATTTCACTATAGTACTATAAATAATCCAGGAATTTTCTTTTTTAGGAATCTAGGATTATTTTTTATTTTCTTAAGCGTAAAGAAATGCTTTGGACTAAGAGGAGCACTAAGAGCCTTTTATAGCTCAGGATGATCGACTTCAAAGCAGGTTGAATTACTACCAATTTATGTTGACACCATTTTGTTTTAGTTTTTGGGCATTCTGTTTTAAGGTGTGTGTGTGTGTGTGTGTGTGTGTGTGTGTGATAATTATACAGAGTTTTTTTTCCCTCTCAATTCATATTGTTCTTTCAAGTGGAGCTGAATGGTCTAAAATATAACGAATGTTGACTTTAAGCATTCAGTCACCTGATCGAGTTCTGTGGGATCAGATGGTGATCCAATCCTAATAAAGCTCTTTGCACTAGCAGATCTTGCTGCTAACTCCTTAATCATGTATTAATATTTAAACCTTACTCACATAAAAGATGGAGTATAAATTCAAAATACAAATTTTATTGTATATATTTTATCATGGATTTTTGGGTGTATATGTATGTATTATGCAAAAGCATTTATTTTGAGGTCATTGTAATCGGATGCACTTTATTTATTTTTACTTAGTTTTATTTTTTGAGCTAATTAACATTAGGATTTATTTTATTAATTATCTTGTTACCTGTGTAGTTATTCAAAGATAATACATTTTTATAAATCACAGAAGAAATACAACTTAGTTTTTTTCTTTTTTACATAAAATATTTGCAACTTGTTATATACACCCGTATGTGGAAATATGTGTGAAAACACACACCTCTGAGTAGTGAGAAGTGACTTAGGCCATGTTTAAAACAGTACAGGATTGCAGAATGAGTCTGGTCATGAGGTTGACCTTTACCCTGTCACTGTTTCACTGAACCACTGCACTCCACATTTTTGCATGCATAAAGTACCTTATTTAAAATTTACTATAATAAATATAAAATGAGCGACTACAAAAAAGAAAATTATCTCCATAGTGGTAACAATAACTACACTGCACATTCCACCCCTGATTTTATGCCTTTGTCTATTCATGTTCGTATTGTGCACACCTTGCAGGAGGCGGAGACTCATAAACATTTGTACAAAGGTTAATTTATAGTCACTTCATTTGCTTTCTGTTTCCCAGAACTGCAGTCTGCACCATCAGAGTGAAAGTAAAAGTCGCAAAAAATTGTGATTTTTACATCATTTGCCTTCCACCAGATTCACTAAAGATCGTATAATTTTTCTGACTTCAAAATGACTCAAGGTACGTGTTTTTATTAAAATCTTTGTGCATGATATTACGTAAGATCGTTTGATCCTGTTTAATCATGCTTAATTGAGTCTTGCATTTGTTCAGCCACATTACATTAACTTTTTGTTTATATATTGATTTATAATGTAAAAAACTTCTTTATTTTTTTCTTATGTGCAGTTCTTCCAGCAATCATCAAATATTTTGTCATGGTCCTTGGGAACACCATGAGTTCCCACAAGACCTTTCTGGATCATCTCTCAATTTCAACTAAACTTTGCGAGGTGTTTTTAGTTAAAGACAGCGATGTCATCATTGCTTTTGTCCCGATTGTGTCTCGGGCTGGGACTGACATTTCAGCTGCGATGGAGAAGATTCCTAGTAAGTACAAACAGTTGTAAGAAACTACTGTAAATTCTTTATTTATCATTATTTCTATTTGAGTAATAAGTGCATAATGGAATAATATGACAAGTTTACTACAGTACATTAGAAATTTGAAACCCATTGTAAAAGCCAGGGCTTCGGTAAGTATTTATAAATAATGACAACAGAACCTAATGTTCGCCTATTTTATAAATAACATTTATAAAGATTTAATTCCTGGAACCTCATTTATTACGAAATAGACAACAATAACCATCCATTTGACTACTATAAAGCTGAAACTCAAACACAAAATGGGTTTCTTTAAGCTGCCTTTCATTTATGACTGAGTGATTTTCTGAAAAGATTTTCATTTAATAAAAAAGCTAAAAAACCTCTTATAAGGATGATAACCACATGAAAGGAATGAGCATGTTTTTACAAAATTATTAAAATATATTTAAAACGAGTTTTAGCCAGATTATTATTATTATTATTATTGTTTGTCTTTCGGCTGTTCCCTTTCAGGGGTCGCCACAGCGAATCATCTGCCTCCATCTAACCCTATCCTCTGCATCC
>JAOVVA010058165.1:0-13980 GCA_028565275.1 Leiocassis micropogon
CACCTCCATTGCTCAAATTTCCCCCTCTTGGTCGGCGACTGCGAGTGACGTCACTCCCCATACAATCACGCCCCACATTATAGTACAACCCGCCCCTGACGCTGATTGACAGGTTTCCGTGTAATGCATTGGAAATGCAATTGCAAATGGATTAGCGATTGCGTTTGAATTTTGGCTGGCTTCACGCGCGACGCAGAAAAAGTGAAAAAGCAAACGTGGTCATTGATTTTGCTGTTTTATTATGACAGGTTCATGACTTGTAAGACATGGAAAATACAAATGCAAATGGACTTTTTTTGGCAGTCAGTGTGCGTTCGCGAAGGCGAAAAAGTTTGCAATTGCATTTGAATTATGGCACACTTTGTGCGTCCACATATGGGAAATGCAATTGCAAATGTAATTTGCAATTCCTTTTGAATAATGTCCGGGATATCACTCCATAAAAACAATGTAAATACATGAGTTCTGAATTCAGTATCTAAAGTTGTTAACTGATTAGATGTGATTACAATATAGACTTTATGTAACATACAAATGTAGAGAGAGACCAATGTTATAACTAAAGGGAACATAATGACCGTGAGGCAAAATTTGACAATGCTAACAAACAGAGCAAGACAATACCATTTATGTTTTGATGCTGTAGGATTACAAAAAATGCAAATGCAATGCAGAGATAAAATTAAAAACCTCTTTGGCGGTAGTTGCTGAGTCTTCAAATTTTTTAGACCTATTGGCTGGACGCTCCGGCCTTGGGTCTAAGGGTCACTTGATGAATAGGTCATTTGATGAATGGCTAGATATGGACAAAGTATCAGTACAGGAGCTGCTTCCTGGAGCTAACATCTCCAATTCTGGAAGGAAAAATAAGCATTCTAAGAGAAGAGGATATTACAAAATGAAAGAGAAGAGAACCAAACTTACCAGTATTGTTGTCTCTGACTGTTAACATCATGTCAGGTTTTGCTTGAAGTACTGTAATTCATGCAAAATGTCCTCCTCAATCTCAGTTTCAGTGTCATCATAAATACGAAGAGCTGTCCTTGAAAACAGTCCAAATTTATTGTGAACTAAAAATGAAGAATGAAAATTAATCCAAGCAGGAAAAATGCACTAAAGCAATGACCTCAAATCAGATATGAAACTTACCTTTATGAAGTCCACATATGTAATCTTGAAGCTTGATGAATTTTTTGGAGTTCCAAAACTGAACTTTAACAAGCATGTCTTACATCTGAATGAGAAACAGTAAAAATTACAGTAGGCATGCAACTGTATTTTATTGAACCGTTCGGCACGCCCCTATGGTTCAATACGCGCTGGTGAACCGTGTACTGAGATCAGCATATTGTCACGGCCTAGTAATGCCTAGTAAAAGGGGCATGCCTAGTAAAAATCGACACAAAATGAGCGTGCGTTTAAAATGAATAATGTGTATGCATAATATAAAAAATATCTTTAGAGCTTTGTGGATTCGTTTTTTTCTGTTTTAACTTGTATTGAATTACATAAACGGCTCTTGGACAGGAGACGTTCGCGACCAGAACACTGGATTTTTCCAACCGGCCATGCACTGAACCATGTCACGCTAAAAAGTTTTAAGTATATCCCAGTTAAATGTATTTCTCATAACACACTTGCTATACATACATGCATTTTAAATGCAAATTAGTCATCATAAGCATTAAAATGGAAGCCCGGTTTTTACCGTTTTCATGTCTGCTTCAGTGGTGTTGGCTAGACAAATGTACTAAAAGAAGCCACAAAAACTTGCTAGATATAAAAAAAGACACAGACAAGTACTGGAATTGTAATACTATTCAAAGTGAACGTTGGATTACCTGCGTAATTTAAAAAAATGGCGAAAATGGGTGGAAAAAAAATTAATGAAATTTATGACCGCATATATGAAGCTGATATAAAAATGTACAGTGTTCTACTTTAATGCATTTACCTCGTGTGGCGTTCTTCCAAATTGTTAAATGGCGCCTAAAAGAGAATTACGGTAAGAATTACCTATTTAAACTTGGAAGGTAATACTGTTAAAACAATTAACATGCAGAAAATTTCAAAGCAAAAAATTATTATTATTTGAAATAAATTATTTCTTTACCTCTGTAATTTCACCTCGCCTCAGAACTTGTCTTGACTTGTCTTGTCTGTCCCTCCCCGCCTCATGAATGGGAGGAGCTTCACTTACCTATTTAAACTTCTAGGCAGCGTTTTCTGATTGGAACACTATAAAGCAACTCACTTACTGGTGACTTTTCAACTATGCTGGTGTTAATTACATTTTAATGAATACTGGAATCAACTTCAGGCAACTCTGACATAAGTAACATATATACCTTACCCTCAACTGAACATATTATATCCCAACTCTAACCCATGATACCTTACACTTCACCCAACACCTTATACCCCAATTCTAACCCAACATCTTATACTCTAACTCTTACCCAACACATTATACCTTACACTTAACCCAACACCTTATACCCTAACTCTAACCCAACACCTTATACCCTAACACTGACCCAATGCCTTATACCTTACCCTTAACCCAATGCCTTACACCTTACCCTTAACCCAACACCATATACCCTAACTCTAACCCAATGCCTTATACCTTACCCATAACCCAACATTGTATACCCTAACTCTAATCCAACACATTATACCTTACACTTAACCCAACACCTTATATATTACCCGTAACCTTATATCTTAGCCTTAACCCAACACCTTATATCCTAACTCTTAACCAACGTTTTATACCTCACCCTTAACCCAACATCTTTTAACCTAACTCTAACACAACACTTTATATTTTAGTCATAACCCAACATTTTATATCTTACCCATAAACCAATACCTTATAACTTAGCTCAAACCTTATACTTTATATCCTAATAAAATACATTCTAAATTAATCCTAACCTAATACCTTATATTTTTAACTTGAACCAATATTTATGTGTTATACCAAAGCCCCAAACACAGTACACCTTAATCTTGGCCCAATACTTCAAACCTGATATTTTATGCCCAATATCTTAACCACTGTGGCACCAGTGAAAATGCCAAAGAGCATGATTGGTTCAATTCAGTTCCTGTATCATGTATTTAAAATAAAGTCCTTCTTAGGACTGGAGTGCTGTAATAAAAGCTCTGAGTGTTTAAGAACACTCATTTTGTTGAGTATTCCCGGATAATGACATGACATGTATCCAAAAATTTACAGTTCTGAGTCCAAAAGAAAAACCCAGCAAAACATGATGTGCCTAGTGGTGACCATTATGCCAAAAGTAAAGTGGTTCAGGCAACTTCCTTCTATGTGTCTAACCTCAAACAAACCCAGAATTGTGTAGTATTTAGGTTAGGTGTGAAAATGTCCTGTATCTGTAACCATAATTACTTATTTTTTTAAATACAAGTTGGCTTGGAGGAATTGCTACTGTAGGTATTTGTAATCTGATGTTCACACATGCAATTAAAGCATGCAGGGTGGTAGAGTAGAAATAAAAAGGTCAGAAGTGGAAAAAAAACAGAATTTACTTTCTATAAACTTTGAGCACAAGTGGAACAGTTTGAAAATGTCATATCTTAAAATACTTTAATTGTCCTGTGAGACCGTTGTGAGTTCCACCTTTCCTCTAAATGTCCGCACAGCCGAGTCTCTGGTAATCTTTAAGCAACGTCTAAAGACCTAGCTCTTAGATATTTGTATAAAACTCTTCCCAACAGTGTTTGCCCGATGGTACTTGCAGTTAGTCACCTAGTAACCAGTGTAAGGCCTGGGATAGCTCAGTGGTTAAGGCATTGGACTGCGATTCAGAAGGTCCCAGGTTCAAATCTTACGACTGCCAAGTTATCCCTGTTGGGCCCTTGAGCCCTCAACTACATAATGAAATACAAATGTAAGTTGCACTGGAAAAAGTATTGACTTTAATTTTTCTTCACATTCTTCACAAGCACAACATTGACTTCCTGCTAAATCCAGCTTCTCAGTGAATTTTTACCCTATCCCTCTCCTGTTCCCCATTACTGGGGTCCATCAGGACCTGAATGCTGTTGCCCACCATCAGGGAAGAAGTACATGATCAGCACATTTTTATCTTTAATCGCTCTCAGCACACAGATTCCTTTTACAGACTTGCCAGCTCAGGGAAATAGAAGACAATCTTCAATAGCCATGGTGAAGCCAAGCAGATTCTGTTCTCTCATCTTATCATGTGTTACACACTAAAAAAACACAATTTAAAAAAAACTACCATGTAATTGTAAATGAAGTAACAAAGCTCAACAAAGTAACAATGTAACCCAGCTAAAATAATTTAACAATGTAATCAAGGTTAACAAAGTAAAAAATGTAACTAACCAAAACAAAGGAACAAATTTTATCAAGGTCTATTCTAATAGTGACAAAGTAACAGTGTAACTTTGAACAAATAACAGTGTAAGCAAGCTTAACAAAAGTAACTGAAATTAACCTTAATAAAGTAACAATGTAGCCCAACATAGAAGTTAGCAATGTAACCAAGCTTAACAAAGCTTGATAATTGACAAAACCTAATCAAAGTAACAATGTAGCCAAACCAAAAAGGTGATCACACTTAAGAAGGTAAACTAATTTAACAAAGTAACAATATGTAAAGTAAAGTATGTGTGGCCAAATCTAAAAAAGTAACAATTTCATCATGCCTAACAAAGTAAAATGTAACTAACCTAAACAAAGTAACAAACTTAAGAAAGTAACAATGTAAGCAAACTGAATAAGTAACACTGTAAACAATCTTAACAAAGTAACTTAAACAAAGCTTAGTGAAGTAACAATTTAACCAAACTTAAATAAGTAACCATAATGTAATAAGTATAATAATGTAACCAAGCCAAAAAGTAACTGTGTAATTTAGCTAAACAAAGTAACAATGTAACAAAGCTTAAAAATTTGACAATGTAATAAAACTTAGCAAATTTGCAATGTAGTCAAGTAGGCAAGCTTAATAATGTATACAAGCATAAAATAGTAATGAAGCTCAACAAAACAACAATGTACAAGCTAAGCAATGTAGCAAAGCTTAACAAAGTAGCAGTGTAACCAAGCTTAACAAAAATATACAACTTTATTAAGGTTTTAAGAAAGTAAAATCTAAACAAATGAATAATGTTGATAATCTAAATAACATTATCAGGCTTAATCAAGTTCAACCAACCTCAACAAAGTAGCGATGAAATCATAAAAAAAAAACAATGCAACCCAATGCAAAAAAAAAAAGTAACAATGTAAACAAAGTAAACATGTAACTAACCAAAAGAAAGCAACAAACATTATCAAGTTCTATCCTGATATGGACAGTAACAGTGTAAGCAAACTGAACAAGTAACAACGTAACCAAGCCTGAAGCAACAAAGCTGAACAAAGTGTAACAATTTAACAAATCTTAAGGTGCCATTTAAAACAATTATTTATGATATTTGAAGATGTGATTATAGAAAGGATTTTGTCAGAGCCTGATGTTCCATATTAAGTAGTGTGTGTAAATGCTTTACGTAATCAGGGCTAATTAAACTGTAGCTCCACTCCGGAGGCAGAGTGTTTTGTTTGCGATCACGTCACGCTGTTGATTTGCAGATGAGTGTCATCCGTGTGGTTTCCTTCACCTTCATTAAATAATAATGATGAAGAGCTCCGTGTGTGTGTGTGAGTGTGTGTGTGTGTGGTATTTAATCTCACGTACACGCCCTCCTCTCTGCAGGCGTCATATAAGCAAACTCTTGAGCCTGTTTCAGCAAATGTGAACATGAAAGTTCAGTCATTAATTTGTCAGGAATTAACGACTTCTCTTTTCTCTAGTGTGTTAGCGCAGCAGCAGCGTGGATGAATGCCCGGGTTTCTTGCAGATTAAAATCTTTTTTCAAGTGTGTATTTTAGGATTTTGGGTAATAAAATTGCTATGTGTGTGTGTATTTGTGTGTGTGTGTGTGTGTGTGTGTGTGTGTGTGTGTGTATGTATGCAGTCAAAATCAACCTGAGGCTGCACAAACACACTTTAAAACTTTTACATTTTACATATTTTACATTTACATATATTTATCACTTTTGTCCCCGAGGCCTCACCTTCCACAAGTTTAGACCTTGCATTTTTCTCAGTAACTTGACAAAACTTTTATTATTATTATTATTATTATTATTATTATAAATAATTATTAACATCAACAGATTGAAAAGACAGGCTGGTGAGGAAATGACTGTTTATAGCTGCTATAATGTCAATGAGAACAGGAACTAAGGAACTTGTTTCATGAACCTACTGCAATAAAGTAAATATAAATGGATAAAATATACAGTAATATACATATAAATGGAGCTACCTCTAGGCTCCATTTTTAGGAAACATGGGGTATCATTCCATTTTTACGCTGATGACACGCAAATCTATTTGCCTTTCAAGAAAAATTATCACTCGGCCATGAATGCTCTGTTATCTTGTTTAGATGAAGTTAAATCTTGCTTATCTTAAAACTTCTTATCTCCAAACAAAAAGAAAACTGAGGTGATAGTCTTCGGCCCTTCGGAAAATATGAAGGCCCCTGATTTTGACCTGGGACCTGGTTTGTCCTGTAAGATGACACATTAAATCTTGATAAAGAAATCTCTACCATGATCGGGTATAGCTTTTATCAGCTCTATACGCTTGCAAAAATTAAACCTTTTCTCACTGACAAGACCCTGGAGATGGCCATTCATGCTTTTATTACATCCCGTCTCGACTATTGCAACTCTCTTTATTATGGCATCTCTAAATCCCAAATTGCCCGTCTTCCATTGGTCCAGAACGCCACTGCTAAATTTCTCTTAAAAAAAGAAAAAAAGGGATCATGTGACTCTGCTTTTGAAGGCCCTTCATTGGTTGCCTGTTCAATTCAAAATACATTTTAAAATGCACCCATCTATTTATCTGAATTGCTGCATCAATATACACCCCCCCCCTCCCCGAGAAGTTTGAGATCATGTGACCATAACCTCCTCGTAATTCCACATTCCAGACTCAAGCGCAGAGGTGACCGTGCTTTTTCTGTATGACTTGCCAGTTGAAATCCGAATGGCTCCTAGTCTGACTATTTTTAAATCCCTTTTAAAACCCCATCTGTTTTTACTGGCCTACTAGGCTTTACTTTGCCTATCTAATTTTATTATTTTTTTCTGTTTTGTTTCTTTTCTCTTAGGCTATAATAGTGTATTTTTATTTTATGATGATGTTTCTAAATGTACAGCACTTTGGTCAGTCTCGTGGCTGTTGTAAATGTGCTATATAAATAAACTAAACCTAAACCATATAAAAATAAATGCATATAATCCGTTCCAACTGCCCAAAAATATTACTTATTTCTAAGTATAGAAATATAACACTATAATCATATTTTTGCATATAAAAACAATCAAAACATTTAGAAAAGACATGTAAATTAAGTAAAATATGAAATAAACAGATATTAAACTTCACTTAACCTTAATTTATGATTCCTCTTGGCACCGGCTGCTTTAAAAATCAAACTGAAAGCTCCCTTTTCTTCTTGATACCGTCCTTAATAATTTTCTTGAGACCCACGGTGCTATGTCTTCGCTAAATCTTGCACAAAATGCAAAAAAACACACAAAAAATATGTAAACTCGCTTTGCTTGGCTTTCCACTGGCGCAAACAAGTTTTGAACGGCTCCCGGGCGTACACGCGACTTATCAGGTGTTCAGTTCAGCTCGGTTCAGACTCTCGCATGCTGAGAATGCTTCGTATGCTGAGACAAATTTCTTGCGTTTTTTCGGTTTTTACTTTTATATATAAAAGTAAAATGAATCTGTAAAAATCGATGTGGTTTGAGAGGAATGTGACACTTTGAGATGCTCTGTTCTGTTAATGGCACCACAGTGGTAACAGTACCGCCGCTTCTTCACGCCACTACATGTGTTTATCATTTTCCTTTAACAGCACAACTTGAAGTGTTTTATTCCTGACATAACAACGTCACTTTGACTTTTTAGAACTGTGAATGCTTACAATTTCAATGATATTTACAAGATCAGTAAACAATGTGAATTTTATCAGAATTTTGGCCATAGTT
Source organism: Leiocassis micropogon (assembly GCA_028565275.1). NCBI lineage: Eukaryota > Metazoa > Chordata > Actinopteri > Siluriformes > Bagridae > Leiocassis > Leiocassis micropogon. Next base: position 8,123 of record JAOVVA010058165.1, read on the forward strand.
AGCTATATTAGAAAAAAAGGGATCATGTGACTCTGCTTTTGAAGGCCCTTCATTGGTTGCCTGTTCAATTCAGAATACATTTTAAATGCACCCATCTATTTATCTGAATTGCTGCATCAATATACTAGCTAGTGATTAGCCTCATAGCTCTAGTGCAAGCCTAAAGAATCAAATCCATTTCAACTGTACACCATTAGCTTTCCCTCTGCTGTAGGATGTCTCCAGGTTTTGATATTTTTCTGCCTGTTTCCTGTTTAATCCCTGAGAATCATCCTCATTACCTGAATCTTCCCTGCTTCGGCTCTCTTGAGTTCCCAATTTATTTATATAGAGCTCTCCAAATGCGTCACATGGCTGCGCTCGATCGCTTTGAATTCAGGATTAAGTAAGTAAAGCTCGCTCCGTATGATCATTAACTCGGCTTCAGCACTTACAGTAAACACAAATAAATGAGATTTTACAAAGTGCAGCCCCCCCACTTAGAACAAAAATTACCAGCTTCTCGTCTAATAAAAGCCGACCTCTCAGGTCTGACTTTCTCTTCCATCATTAAAAATGGCATCTAAAGAACTCTGAGAGAGAATCTCAGCGGAGAAACAAACAAAAAAAAAAACGTGGAGAAGCAAAGTCCCAGGCTGAGCGTACGGCTCTGTAAAGCTGTACTGCACAAGCAGCCAAGGTGCCTGAGGCGTCAACAGTCGTGAGTGTGTGTGTGTGTGTGTGTGAGAGAGAGAGAGATAGAAAAAGAGAGTGTGTGATACTCAGAGAAAGGCTTTGCAGTGAAGAGCTATAAAAGGCAGCAGTATAAGGTGTTGGGTTTCACAGTCAGTGGTGTGAGATGTAAAAATGTCACACACAGGCTTAAAATGCCATTTTAGTCTGATACAATATAAAACAAATCAACAAGCACACACACACACCTCAGCGTTGGGCCTTCAGTAAAGCTCGTAAGGAATGAAGCAATGTTTTGTCTCACTGTTATCGAAAATAACTGACGATGAGCTGGTGTGAGCTCTTATAGCTCTCGAGCATTTTCCTCTTATACCACAGTGATTTGGCAGTGAATTCATTTTTATATTTAAGATTAAATGATGTACCTACAGCACAGTAAAATGCTTTTTTTCTCTCTCCACATATCGCTCTTTAAGTTATGAAGCTGGGATCAGAGCGCAGAGTAGAAACAGTGCTCAGGAGAAGAGAGGGTTCAGGGCTCAACAGTGGCAGCTTGGTGGCGCTGGGGCTTGAACCCCCAACCTTCTGATCAGTAGCCCAGAGCCTTAACCATCCCCTCGAAAGATGTCTTCTTAAAGAATGAAACTTTTCAGAGACGCCCCTATAGAAAACTGTCGTTAGTTGACAGTTAAAGAGTTTGTAGAAATAGTTAAAAGGTTAAAGCTAAAAATAATCTGCTGATCTTTAATGCAATCAGTGATATTATTATTATTATTATTTCAGGTTGAAGCCCACATACATGTCTGTCTGTCTTTCTGTACAGCAGAACTCTCTGTCTAACTTTGAATTCTGCAATTTGTCTTTTGTACTTCTTTCATTGTCAGACAAATACACTCCCTGTTCGATACCTTTTACTCAACATTTAGATTTCACTTATGGTGCAGGTTAAACTTCAGGCAGAGATCTGAGGACTGCAAAAGGTTCAGTAAATTCTGTCCAGACAGATTTGTGTGATGCTGCGACAAAATCTGGCTAAACAAACAGACTGAGACTGGTTTCTGGTCCTCCAGTGTATGAAACGTAAAGATATCATTAAAAGGGTTCTGACCCAATGTACAGACAAAACCTCTCTTTTATTTATATAGATTAATCAACAGCTCCTGACCAATTAGAATCCAGAATTTTAGAGCGCTGCCATGTAAACAGCAGGACAGTAGTTTGGTGATGTTTACTGACTAATGATCAGGATCTCTTCAAGAAGCATGTCAAACTTTTAGGAATGATCTGACTATGATATATATAATGTAATATCATGCTAGTTGTTTAAAAACAATTACTCTCGATTTTGAGATGAATATGAAGGATGATGGAGAAGATTCTGAACCATGTGTCTGGGATACGATGAGGAAATGTGGAGGAAAAGGGACCGTGTGTGTGTGTGTGTGTGTGTGTGTGTGTGAGAGAGAGAGAGAGATCCACATGATGGATGCTGTTGCACTTGAGTGTGCGAGTTAACTTCCTCTCTCTGATCCGAGCGGTGTTGCATTATAAATGGTCCTGTGCTGTGTTTACGGCTCGCCCGTTTAATCGCGCTGTCGTTTCTGAAGCCATGCCGAGTCAGCAAGCATATATAGCACGCAGGGAGGCAATTTTCTATAAAATATTACTTTTTTTGGCATTTTTTTCTTTTATAATCCAAAATACGCATTGACATTTAAAGAAATAAACGTTCCTCCTCTGTTAAAGGTTGTGTCTGTGAGGTAGACCTTAAGAGTTCTATGCCGCACTATTAAAACTGGATTTTTTTAGAACCTGAGACTCTGTGAACGCCATTCGATGTGCCTTTTATTGTTTTTTTTCTTGCTACACAAAACCTATTTCTGTTCCCCAAGATCCTCCTGCATTTTAAACAGAAAGACCGCATGAGCCGCACGAATTGCAGCTGCTCCGCCCCCTCTTAGCATTAGCTAGCCTGGGAAGATGATTCTCAACAGCGCTACAGTTAATATTCACTGTTGGAGGTGTTAAACGATTCAGGTGGGTGTTTAAGAAAAACCCAGCAGCTGATCCAAACTAGACTGCAAACATCTGCCTGTTATTCCGTTTTTTGTTTTTTCTTCTTCTGCAGGGGAGCATCATCGGAGATGTGCGACTGCACACTGAAACTTAAAGAGTAACAGGATGGGTTTTTCAAAATCTGTATAAAAAACTAAACGTGAAGTTAAAGTCTAATGTAAAGTTTACTTATGTTTTTAACAGACCGGGAGGTGTGAAAAATTAATCAACACCTCCTGACCAATCAGAATCCAGAATTTTAAAAGCGCTGCGGTTTTTTACACTTGGTTTGTTTTGGCTCACAAGTTCATGACTTGTGAATTCGCAGCTCTTTCATGAATTGGCTTTTTTGTTTGTTTGTGGAAGTTCTCACCACTAATTGATTAAGCTTAAAATTGTCTCGTTCAGGTGTTTCCAGAGTCGATGTACATCTAATCTGTCAATATCAGAACCTACAGAAGCATACTCTTAAACCGGTTCAGTACGCGGGACAAGCCACACAATTTTTATTTTTTTTTCTTTGAAATATTTCGCACCTATCAGGCGTTTAACAGTTAGCTGAACTGTCCGAATGCTTCTTTTCACCCCAAAACGGTTTTCAAAAGGATTCATTGATTAATTAAGAGTTTCTTTAAAACAGGGTCTATTGAAACCCTTTCTGTTGGAACCTGCTGTAGATCTTATTTTAAAGCGAGAGAGATGACTTGTTAAGTATTAGTACAGTATTTTGGAGACCCCTGAGGAACACCGCTTCGGTTCTCTACGTGCTTTAGATCTCGAGCTGAAACGTCTCATCTTTTCTGAGGAGGAAAAACCGCTGAGGAACGCGGCGTATACGCGCATGCTCAGAGCATGGTGTCAGTATGAAGTGTGCAATAACCGCCTGCCGTACATCTCACTTCTGTTTCTAAAGCAATCTTCGGAAGAATTTTGCACTCCGATGGTTCACTGCAAACTTACTTTACTCAGTTGAAATAAATTTTGCTGGAGTTCCAGGGCTTCATTTCTCTTTCCAGCTCTGACTCACGCTGCTGTAGTATCTTGTGAAAATGCAGAGCTGATGCTGATATCGATCGTTTCTGCTCCTCTTCTTCTTCCTCCTCCTCCTCCTCCTCTTTCTCCTGTCCGGCATGAGGCAGACACTCGAACCCTGAGGAACACCTTCACTCTCGCTTCTCTGTTTTTTCTCTCTTCTTTTTCTTTTTGCCTCTGCACGAGTACCTGAGATTCCTATCGAACCGCCCGCTCTGATTTATTGATAAGATGAGCTCGGTTATGCCTTCAGCGCCTTCAGGTTTTAAAGGCTCTTGTCAGATTTCACACAGTTTGCCAACGCATTGCAGCACCTCCCAGAATTACACACTCGTACACAGATTCAGAGCAGGATTCAGGTCCATGCTAATTGCCTGATATTGTCGGGTCTTCAGTACTCGCTCCAGGCTTAACAGGAACTCAATAGCTGAAAAGCATTTAAACACGAATCTCACTCTATTCATTGTCTCACTTTGTTCCAGTCATCATTATTAGCCTTTTTACCAAGTTATTTAAATAGTTATGCTTTAATGGGACAAAGTCTCTCTCTGTCTCTCTGTCTCTATCCGACCACTGTATTGTGTATTCTCTTCGTACCATAAAAAGGGCGTAGGCTTTTAAATCTCTCCATTAACAAGCATTCATCGTGAGCAGCAAGCGAGTTGATGGCTTCTTTTCTTTCCATCCATCTCCCGCTCCCTCACTCTCTCCCACACCACCAACCACCTCAATAGCGATCGTATCTGATAAAAAGGTACAGGGTTATTGTCTGATTTCTTTTGTGCACGGTGCCATTAATGGGTGAACAAAAGACGAACGCTAAACGATCTTTCTCCCACCCTGCAGCCCCCCTCTCTCACTCGATCTCTCTCTCTCTATCTCTCTCTCTCTATCTCTCTATCTCTCTCTCTCTCAGGGCTGAGAATGGTCTCGCTAATTAAGGTGACGGCCAGGAGCGTAACTCTTCGGTCATTCTTTCTCTTTCTATTTTGTTCCTTCTTTTCTCTGCACACAAGGACAGACCCCAGGGGCGAGAGAAGTCTCCTAATTGCACCTTTAACTCTGTTCACGCGCCAGCTCTTTATTTTTTTATTTCTTTCCCCCTGGACGACAGCACCGGGCTGATCTTCTGAAGGAAATGAACAGGGAGAGGAGCAAAGTCAGGAAGATGAAAGTGCAGGAAAGCAGAGTAAATGAACTGGTGCGCAGACGGTCATTAGACCCGGGTTCTGTTGGTGCCGATCTGCTGTGCTTGCTTTTCCTCCAACCGCTCAGCGCTCTTTAGTGTGCTGGAAACTTGCACTTGTGGATATCAGCGGCATGCTCACCTCCGCTTCTCTTGGTTCATTAGGAATTGCTAAAAATGTAGAGGAGTAAAATCATAAATTTATTAGCTAGACGAGTGATCACCCAAATGTGCTCAAATTACCAAGGCTAAAGTAATTAGACTTAAAATTTTGATGAGCGAGTCAGACATTTAAGTGGATTAATTAAGACAAGAGATGAAGAAAGAGGTGTAATGTTATCCGACCCGACTGAGAAAACGAATTAAAAATTATTTTAAAATGCGATTCATCATCTCACTTGTATTTAAGCTACAAGCTGTGTCAGTTTCTGATCACAAACATTACAAGAGTCAGCATTGTGTCTTTACTTTTGTGTTTAAAATGCGATATGGTGTCGTGTACTTCTGCGCTCTATTATCACTTTTCACCAAATAAGAGAACGACTGTTTATAGCTGCTGTAACGTGAGTGAGAGGAGAGGAGCGGGTAAACATGATGCGTTATACAAGGAATAAAAAAACACTTCACAGTGTTAACAGCATCTCTGCTTTAACACACCTGGTCATTGATTTGTTTTCCATAACAGCATGAAGCAGAGTGTTTTATACCTTACTTATCTGTTTTATACCTTACTTATACTAACTAAAGAATATATTTAGATTTACAGTTGACTAGCGTTAGTACGCGTCCTTGACTGTTAAAGAGTTTGTAGAAATAGTTAAAAGGGTAAATCTAAAAATAATCTGCTGATCTTTAATGTAATCAGTGATATTATTATTATTATTATTATTATTATTTCAGGTTGAAGCCCACG
>JAOVVA010058216.1:0-13977 GCA_028565275.1 Leiocassis micropogon
CCTATTTATAACCTCCAGGTGCACCTAATCAAATGACGTCACCTGACCGAGGTTATATATGCCAAAATTTTTGCCGTGTTTGACACACATGCTTTAACAACCGGTTGCGCGAAGAGCGTTCCCATAGCGTTTTCACACAGCATCTCATTCCCGCTTTTTCAGGGAACAGGGTTACAGCAAAGTAACCCGAGACAATTTACATAATGCTGGAAAGGGTTACAAAGTGATTTCTAAGACTTTAGAAATTCATCAGTCTACAGACTACAGGGACTGTGACTACTCTATCAAAAAGTAGGTACCCAGTCAAAATGATCCGAAGATCACAACAAAGACTCATCAGTGAGGTAAAGAAACAACCCAGAGTAACAGCCAAAGATTTGAAGGCAGCATTGGGACTGGCAAACTGATTTGGGGCTGCTTTTCTGCATCAGGACATAGCCAGCTTGCAGTCATAGAGGGAAAGATGAGTTTCCAAGTATTTAAAAAAAATATTTTAAGATATTTTTTGAGACTTACTGTATATGACAGAGCTAAAACTGTTCTATCAGGAAGAATGGGCTAAAATTGAATGATGTGCAGGTCTGATCCACAGCTACAGGAAGCGCCTGGTTGAGGGTATTGCTGCCAAATGGGGTGAAAGCCTATTATTAATTCCATGGGCTCACTTAGTTTTTCTGCTATCACCATTTTAAAAGTTGAATAAGTGTGTTCAATAAATAGATTTATATATAAATCTATAGATTTATATAGAAATTTTTTATAAAATAGAAATTTTTTTGTTATTTTAAACACATTATATTTGTCAATACAGCAGATTACATTTTATGACAAATTAATGCAGAAAATATATATAATGTTGTGTGTTATTTTTAGTATCGAGTGGTGCTCAGACTGCAGTTGTGATAGTGTACGCGTGTATGATGGCCCATCCACGTTGTCTCCATTACTGGGAACTGTTTGTGGATCTAACAGGCAGAAGTACATCTCAAGCAGAAACACTCTGACTGTAGTTTTCTCCAGCAGTGATTCTGTTGTCAACAAGGGATTTATCGCACACTGGAACTTTACAGGTGATCTAATTACACCAATAGACTTTTCATATTTATATAAAGCAAATACTAATAAAAATTTGAGACCTAATTTACAAGTTGTAATATGGCCAGGAGAATGGCAAAAACACAAGGGGCCAGTTAAGATGAAAATGGGATCAAAGAGATTTTTAGAAATCTATTGTATTATTGTTATTCACTATCTACCCTTATTGTCACGTTTCCATCACAAACCACCGTCATTTCTCCTTTTTTTTTACGCTGTCATGTCTTCTCTCTCACATGCTCATGTTTTTTCTCCCGGCTGTTATGCTTTTTCACATGCCCTGGCCCTTTACATACCGGCATCCCATTCACAACTAATTTCTCTTGGCATTTGAGGAAGCGCAGAGCACTGTCTCACTGCCAGAATATTGCGTCCTTCAGAGTGCAGGTTTCTCACGTTTCTATTTTCGTGTTAGTTGTTTCCGTTCTCGACCTCACTTGTTCTTGGTATTTACTTCTAGTCTCTCGTTTTTGGATCTTGTTCGCTGTTTGTCTCTATGCTGGTTTTGACCTCTCGCTTCGGTTCACGTTTACGTCTCTGCTCGTTTTCTGTTTTGGGTTTTTTTTCGCATCGCTGACTGACTCATTGGCTTTGAACTGTTGCACTGGCTCACGACTCAGTCCTGCAGAATGGAACAGTGACATTGGTGATCGAGGGCTACGAGCTATCAAGCTAGCCCTTGAAGAGTGGAGACATTGGTTGGAGGATGCTCAGCATCCTTTCCTGGTTTGGACTGACCACAGAAACCTTGAATACTTAAAATAAGCCAAAAGGTTAAATGCCCATCAAGCCCGCTGGTCCTTATTTTTCTCAAGGTTCAATTTTAGCATATCATACCACCCAGGTTCTAAGAACACCAAGCCAGATGCTCCTTCTCGCCAGTTCTCTCCGCCCCAGAATAGTTCCTCTACTGAAAGCATCCTCCCACCACACTGCCTTGTGGCTGCTACCCAGCAGCACATGGAAGTCCTGGTCAGAAAGGCCCTGGAGCAAGAACCAGGCCCAAGCAACGTCCCTTCCAACCGCCAATTTGTTACAGAGTCAATTCGCCCACAGGTACTTGAATGGGGACACTGCTCCAGACTGGCCTGTCACCCAGGAGGGGCCCGCACCTTGTACCTGATCCAGCAACGCATCTGGCAACCATGAGGGAGGATATCTTAAGATTTGTGGCAGCATGCGAGACTGCAGAGACATGTTTAAGAAATAAGTCATCCAACCAACCTCCAGCAGGCCTCCTTAAACCACTCCCCATCCCTCATCATCCTTGGTCTCACATTGCCCTTGATTTCGTTACAGGACTCCCAACTTCGGAGGGAAACACTTGTATTATGACCATCTTTGATCATTTCTCCATAGCCGGCCATTTTCTCCCCCTGACTAAACTCCCCTCGGCTAAGGAGACTGCTGAGCCTCCTCGTTTTTTAGCTCCACAGGCTTCCTGTTGACATTGTCTCTGACAGGGGACCCCAGTTTTCTACACACTTCTAGAAGGCCTTCTGCAGACTAATCGGTGCTACGCCTAGCCTGTCTTCGGGTTACCATCCACAGTCTAATGGGCAGACGGAGAGTACAAACCAGAAGCTGGAGACCTCTCTGAGATGCATGACGTCACAGAATCCGACTTCATGGAGCAGGATGCTCCCATGGGTAGAATATACCCACAACTTCCTTCCCACCTCCCCTAGGTTCATTGGCCCATTTACCGTCACCAAGATTATCAACCCTTGCTCTGTCATGTTATGGCTGCCTTCCACTATGCACCGGATAAATCCCACCTTAATGCCTCCCAAATCAAGTGGCTGGTTACCAACCCTCTATGGCTCTAAATTACGTCACTAGGATTTTCCCCAGAAACACGGAAATGCTCAACTGCCAGCGTGCCACACCTCCCTCGTTAAAAACGCGTCTGAGCCACGCCCCCTTTGGCGGTGTAAATCTGCACTTAGGTCCTGCTCCTCTAACTCTCTTCATCTCTCTGCCTTGCCTGACACTTATTTCAGGTCTTCTTCAGCCTCTTTTACACGAGAGCACTGAAGCATAATATTGTCATGTTTCTCAGAGTAGACTTTTATACTGGACACTGGCAGAAAGCTAATACAGATTGCCACAAAAGCATGTTCTCTAAATATATGGAAGGTTAGTAGCTTTGACAAACAAATAATTAGATTTTTTTTACTGATTATAAAACAATACTGTATTAAATGTATGAATATTTGCAAACACTTACAGTGTTATAAGGCCTGTATTATGTTAATACTGTGAGACACAGAGGATGTTTTTTTCACTGAGACACTGAGGATGTTTTTCAGATGAAATTCAGTGTGGTGGTGATCTGACTCAGTCGCATGGGGAATTTTTCAGCCCCTATTACCCCAATGACTATCCCAATAATGCCAACTGCACATGGAGAATACAGGGTCCTGAGCAGCAGTTGGTTTCACTAGACCTCACATTCATCAGGTAAGATATTTCTTTCCTTCTGTTTTACATTAACATAAAGTAACATTACACATGCCCTTATGTAGAAATCTGATTTGACTGATGTCAATTTACCAGCAAGACACATTTCCAAAAAGTCTAGATTTTAATTAGCAAATGATTAAATCAACAATTATAAAAATACAAAGCTCATTATTTTTGGAGAAAAATAATGATCATCTGATCGCAGCAAGCATGTATCTTTAGATTCGGATTGGTCTGAACTAGCATAAATGAACTATTCAGAAAGAACACAGAGCACTACAAAGGGCACTGCATATCATCATAAAAAACATCATCCCAACTGTAAAGTATGGTGGAGGAAATGTCATGGTCTCTCTCCCTTGAGCTTTTTCCCAGGTGAGCTTTTAAGCTGGGTCAGGTGACCTCATCCGTCACCTCCTTCCCGTGCGAACTGGTAGCGCACCTCTCGAGAGCTCAACCCGGAACCAATACATGAAACGTCCACAGGCAATGAAAACCCTCTCAGACACGTCTTATAAGGCACTGCATCTTTTTTTAATCATAAAGCTTGCATATCTTAGCCTATATAAAAGTGTCCTTAATGTGGCTGCGCTACAAAGTTAAAAATGAAGTTCTTGCTGAATGTACAAGTCCAGCAATTCTCTCCTGCCTCTCATCATTCAAGAAAAAAAAAACACTCAAACTTTTTGAGTTTTCTCCACACAAGAAGAATATGCTAATGTGAGCTTCCAAAGTATCTACAATCAAGAATTGTTGGTTTAGGTCTGATCCACAGCTACAGGAAACGCCTGGTTGAGGGTATTGCTGCCAAATGGGGTGACAACCTATTATTGATTCCATGGGCTCACTTAGGTTTTCTGCTATCACCATTTTAAATGTTGAATGAGTGTGTTCAGGAAATACATAAAAGATTAGATTTTTTTGTTATTATTTTAAAATATATATAATGTTGTGTCTGTGTTATTTTTAGTATTGAGTGGTGCTCAGACTGCAGTTGTGATGGTGTACACATGTATGATGGCCCATCCACTTTGTCTCCATTACTGGGAACTGTTTGTGGATCTAACAGGCAGAAGTACATCTCAAGCAGAAACACTCTGACTGTAGTTTTCTCCAGCAGTGATTCTGTTGTTAACAAGGGATTTATCGCACACTGGAACTTTACAGGTGATCTAATTACACAAACAGACTTTTCATATTTATATAAAGCAAATACTGATGAAAATTTGAGACCTAATTCACTAGTTGAAATATGGCCAGGGGAATGGCAGAAACACAAAGGGCCAGCTGAGATAAAAATATTATCAAAGAGATTTTTAAATATCATTGTTTTTAAAGTTCTTTTCTGAACATTAGCAAAATGTATAGAATACTAAGAAAAATCATTATTGTTATTCACTATTTGCCCTTATTGTCACGTTTCCATCACAAACCACCATCATTTCTCCTTTTTTTCCACCCTGTCATGTCTTCTCTCTCACATGCTCATGTTTCCCTCCTGGCTGTCATGCTTTTTCACATGCCCCAGCCCTTTAGTCACCGGCATCCCATTCACAACTAATTTCTCCTGGCATTTAAGGAAGCGCAGAGCGCTGTGTCGCTGCCAGATTATTGCGTCTCTGCAGAGCCCAGTTTTCTCGTTTTTTTTTCGTGTTAATTGTTTCCGTTCTCGACCTCGCTTGTTCTTGGTATTTACTTCTAGCTTCTCGTTTTTGGATCTTGTTTGCTGTTTGTCTTCCTGCTGGTTTTGACTTCTCGCTTCGGTTCACGTTTACGTCTCTGCTCGCTCTTCGTTTTGGATTTTTCGCATCGCTGCCTGACTCATTGGCTTTGAACTCTTGCACTGGCTCACGATTCACTCCTGCAGAATGGAACAGTGACATTGGTGATTGAGAGCTACTAGCTATCAAGCCAGCCCTTGAAAAGTGGAGACATTGTTTGGAGGGGGCTCGGCATCCTTTCCTGATTTGGACTGACCACAGAAACCTTGAATACTTAAAATCAGCCAAAAGGTTAAATGCTCGTCAAGCACGCTGGTCCTTATTTTTTTCAAGGTTTAATTTTATCATATCCTTGCCCAGGTTCTAAGAACACCAAGCCAGATGCTTCTTCTCGACAGTTCTCTCTGCCCCAGAATAGTTCCTCTACTGAAAGCATCCTTCCTGTCAGAGTCCTGGTCAGACAGGCCCTGGAGCAAGAACCAGGCCCAAGCAACATCCCTTCCAACCGCCTATTTGTTCCAGAGTCGATTCGCCAACAGGTACTTGAATGGGCACACTGCTCCAGACTGGCCTGTTACCCAGGAAGGACCCGCACCTTGTACCTGATACAGCATCGCTTTTGGCAACTATGAGGGAGGATATCTTAGGATTTGTGGCAGCATGCAAAACATTTTTAAGAAACAGGTTATCCAACCAACCTCCACCAGAACTCCTTAAACCACTCCCCTCCATCACCATACTTGGTCTCATATTGCCCTTGATTTCGTTACAGGACTCCCAACTTCGGAGGGAAACTCTTGCATTATGACCATCGTTGATCGTTTCTCCAGAGCTGCCCATTTTTGTCCCCCTGACTAAACTCCCCTCGGCTAAGGAGACTGCTGAGCTGCTCAGCCTCCACGTTTTTTGGCTCCACAGACTTCCTGTTGACGTTGTCTCTGACAGGGAACCCCAGTTTTCTACACACTTCTGGAAGGCTTTCTGCAGACACATCGGTGGTACGCCTAGCCTGTCTTTGGGTTACCATCCACAGTCTAATGGGCAGACGAAGAGAACAAACCAGAAGCTGGAGACCTTTATGAGATGCATGACATCACAGAATCCGACTTTGTGGAGCAGGATGCTCCCATGGGTAAAATATGCCCACAACTTCCTTCCCACCTCATCTACCAGAATGTCTACCTTTCAGTGCTGTTTGGGGTATCAACCACCCCTGTTTCCTTTTTAGGAGGAAGAGGTAGCGGTCCCTTCAGCACAGAGTTTTGTGCGGCGCTACGAAAGGACCTGGCAGAGAGCTTGGTCCCAAGTCATTACAAGCCTTCAAGCAACAAGAAGATTGATGGCGCTCGGCTGCCCCAAGATACAAGGTTGGCAATAGAGTAATGCTTGCCACATAAGACATTCCCATCAAAATCATCTCACCTTAACTATCCCCTAGGTTCATTGGCCCATTTACCATCACCAAGATTATCAACCCTTGCTCTGTCAGGTTATGCCTGCCTTCCACTATGCACCGGATAAATTCCAACTTTCACATCTCCCAAATCAAGCGCCTGGTTACCAACCCTCTATGGCTCTGAATTACGTCACTAGGATTTTCCCCAGAAACACGGAAGTGCTCGACTGCCGGCGTGCCACACCTCCCTCGTTAAAAACTGTGTCTGAGCCACGCCCCTTTGGCGCTATAAATCTGCATTTTAGTTAGAGGGTCCTGCTCCTCTAACTCTCTTCATCTCTCTGCCTTGCCTGACACTTATTTCAGGTCTTCTTCAGCCTCTTTTATACGAGAGCACTGCAGCACAATATTGTCATGTTTCTCAGAGTAGACTTTTATACTGGACACTGGCAGAAAGCTATTACAGATTGCCACAAAAGCATGTTCCCTAAATATATGGAAGATTAGTAGCTTTGACAAACAAATAATTAGATTTTTATTTACTGATTATAAAACAATACTGTCTTAAATGTATGAATATTTGCAAACACTTGCAGTGTTATAAGGCCTGTATTATGTTAATACTGTGAGACACAGAGGATGTTTTTTTCACTGAAAGGATGTTTTTCAGATGAAATTCAGTGTGGTGGTGATCTGACTCAGTCGCATGGAGAATTTCTCAGCCCCTATTACCCCAATAACTATCCCAATAATGCCAATTGCACATGGAGAATACAGGGTCCTGAGCAGCAGGTGGTTTTACTAGACCTCACATTCATCAGGTAAGATATTTCTTTCCTTCTGTTTTACATTAAAATAAAGTAACATTACACATGTCCTTATGTAGAAATCCGATTTGATCAATTTACCAGAAAGACACTTTTCCAAAAAGTCTAGATTTTAATTAGCAACTGATTAAATCAACAATTATAAAAATATAAATCTATTTAGATTGATCGCAGCAAGCAGGTATCTTTAGATTCGGATTGCTCTGCACTAGCATAAATGAACTATTCAGAAAGAACACACAGCACTACAAATGGCACGGCATATCATCATGAAAACATCATCCCAACTGTAAAGTATGGTGGATCAAATGTCATGGTTTGGGCCAGCTTGCAATCATAGAGAGGAAGATAAATTCAGAAGCGTAGTAAAAAAGAAAAAAAAATCAAGATAATGTACAGGAAGTGCCTGGTTGAGGTTATTGCTGCCAAGTGGAGTGACGATCAATTACAGTATTAATTCCAAGGGCTCACTTACTTTTTCCGCTTTCACCATTTTGAATGTTGAATGAGTGTATTCAATAAAGACATGAAAGATCAAAATTCTTTTTTATTTTTATTTTATACACATTATATTTGTCAATAGTCTTGACTTATATGAAGATCAGATCACATTTTATGACAAATTAATGCAGAAAATATATATAATGTTGTCTGTGTGTGTGTGTTATTTTTAGTATTGAGTGGTGCTCAGACTGCAGTTGTGATGGTGTACGCGTGTATGACGGCCCATCCACTTTGTCTCCATTACTGGGAACTGTTTGTGGATCTAACAGGCAGAAGTATATCTCACGCAACAACACTCTTACTGTAGTTTTCTCCAGCAGTGATTCTGTTGTCAGCAAAGGATTTATCGCACACTGGAACTTTACAGGTGATCTAATTATACAAACAGAATTTTCATATTCATAAAGCAAATACTGATGAAAATTTGAGATCTAATTCACTAGTTGAAATATGTCCAGGGGCATCTCTTGATTTTAGGGAAATGGAACAAACTCAAGGTGTTTCCAGGGTTCAACACATGGGTTCTCAACCTTGGAGATGACACCATGTGAGCCCAGATGAGATGAAAATGGGATCAAAGAGATTTTTTACAAATTATTGTTTTTAAAGTTATTTTATAAACATTAACAAAATCTGTAGAATACCAACTACTCTTAGTTTAGGTCTTCTTAAGCCTCTTTTACACCAGAGCACTGCAGCATATTATTGTCATGTTACCCAGAGTGGACTTTTATACTGGACACAGCAGAGAGCTATGACAGATTGCCACAAAAGCATATTCTCTAAATATATGGAAGATTAGTAACTTTGACAAATAAGTAATTTGATATTTATTTACTGATTATAAAACACAATACTGTATTAAAGGTATAAATATTAAGAAATGATGACAGAATGTAAATACAGCGGGAGTGCCCCTGTGCTGTTTTTTAGTGTTGTCTGTCCATCCTTGCAGTGTTATAAGCCTTGTATTATGTTAAAACTGTAAGAAACAAAGGATATTTTTTTACTGAGAAACTGAAGATGTTTTTCAGATGAAATTCAGTGTGGTGGAGATCTGACTCAGTCATATGGGAAATTTTTTAGCCCTTATTATCCCAATGACTATCCCAATAATGCAAACTGCACATGGAAAATACAGGGTCCTGAGCAGCAGCTGGTTTTGTTAGACCTCACATTTATCAGGTAAAGAAATTCTATTTTCTCTTCTGTTATATATTAAAATAAAATAACATTTCACATGCCCTTATGTAGAAATCTTATTTGACTGATGTCACTTCGCCAGCAAGACACATTTCCCAAAAATCTAAATTTTAAGAAGCAACTGATTAAATCAATAATTAGAAAAATACAAATCTCATTATATTGACCGCAACAATTAAATGATTTAATGATTCGGATCGGTCTGCAGTAGCAAAGGGATATTTTCCTAATAGAAAACAAAGCAGTTCTATAATTTACTTGGATAACAGCATTTGCTAGAAGCCAAAATTTTAATTTAAACAGAATTTGTGTGTGTGTGTGTGTGTGTGTGTGTGTGTGTTAGTATTGAGTGGTGTTCAGATTGCAGTTGTGATGGTGTACGTGTGTATGATGGCCCGTCAACTTTGTCTCCATTACTGGGAACTGTTTGTGGATCTAACCGACAGAAGTACTTCTCAAGCAGGAACGCTTTGACTGTGGTTTTCTCCAGCAGTGACTCTGTTATCAACAAGGGATTTATCGCACACTGGAACTTTACTGGTGATCTAATTATACAATTAGTCTTTTCATATTTTTAAAACAAATACTGATGAAAGTTTGAGACCTAATTCACTAGTTGAAATATGGCCAGAAGCAGCTCTTCAGGAATGGCACAAACACAAGCACATGGGAAGTGCAAAGATGGGGGTTGTTAGGTGGATATTTAAACAGTCCATAATTAGTGTTGAAATTGTCCAGATAGATTGCTGGAGGCAGATTTTAGACAGAACTCTGCCTTCGGTTCTGTCTAAGTTCCCATCAGGACCTGTGATCTCTGCTCCAGCTAAGTTTTTTAAATGCTGGATCTGGTTACCACAGTGAACATGGGAGGTGTCATGGAAGAGATTAAACTGAACCCAATAGCAGACTCAGACATGCAGGGATGTTTAGAGGATTTAATATAGAGTTAAACACCTTGAAGCAGAGGCTGAGTAGATAATATGCCGATGTGGTAAGTTAGTGTGTAATAAGGGACTTCCCAGGTGAACGGGGGAGTCCCCTATGACATGGAGGGGCCTGGTTGAGGATGTAGGCGGAGTCCTGAGGTCCTGGAAGCAGAATATGAAAATCTCCTAGACAGTGGCTAAATTCTTTTAACAATAACAGAGTGGGCACGATCGTCAAGCCTAATTTGTTTCTGTAGCAGCGAGTGAAAGTCCAAGTCTGCCGGTTAAACTCTATTGTGTGATATCCGCACAAGCAAAAGCACCCACCCATACACACAGATTACAAATGGTGAAACAACCAGTTTTGTAACATAAATTAAGGTCAAAAAACAGACTGGGTTAATATCTGGATAATCAAAAGGGTATATCCAAATCCAAAAATGAGAGCGAGAAGTCCATGATACAAAGCAGGATCATAAATGGTTGAACATGATATTAGGAGTTTCATCTGGGAGACATGGAACAAAGGGTTGATGCTTCGCCTTGTGGATGGCAAGAGTAGCCTGACTTTGCATAGATTAGTAATTTTGGAAATGGTGAAGAGCCCTATGAACCTAGGAGATATCTTGGGTGGAAGACATGACTCTGTCCAATGCGGTAGGTTGTAGCAGTTAAACGGTGGCGATCTGCTTGTTGCTTAAATTGGGATATCGAGTGGTGAAGCCTAGATCTTACCCATAGCCAGATTCTTTTACAATGACACACAAAAGCTTTGGCCACGGGAACTGCCACCTGCTACTCTTGGAATGGAAATAAGGGAGGTTAGTAGCCTAGACCGCACTAGAATGGTAAGAGGCCCGTGGAAGATGTGGGTAGCAAATTGTGTGCATACTCAATCCACGGTAACATTCAGCTGCAGGAGCATAGGTCCTGGGAGGTCATACACCAAATAGCTGTCTCAAGTTCCTGACTGGCTCTCAAGGAAATACCATGAAGGCGAAACACACAAAGAATGAGCATGCTAAAGTTTAAGTACCTGCCTGGCAGGCATTGTCTCTGATGGAATAGGCTCCTGATCCAACGCCTACTCGACTAGAGTCTTGATATCTAGTATGGTTGCCCAAAACAGATATTGTCATGCAGAATGGTTGAAACAGGGAAATCATCTGTGACTGAAATAAATGAGAAATGGGACTCTTGAGCCAGTGTTACTCCATTGCCAATGTTATTACCAGCAGCTCCTGGTCACCTATACCATAGTTCTTCTTAGGGAATGAAAGGCAGTGAAAAAAGAAACAGCAAGAATGCAATTTATTATTGGTTGGTGACCTCTGAGAGAATACATACCCTACACTGGAATCTGAGGTATCTGCCTCCATTACGAACTGGATAGAGGGATCCCACTTCTGGGGGATGGATGCCAAGGTGAACTGAGTCTTTCATTTAGTGAATGAGTCCTCTGCCTGATCAGACCAATGAAAGGGGACCTTAATAGAAGTGAGAACGATAAGTAGGGATGTCACTGAGCTGTAATTCCTGATAAATTGGCGGTAGAAGTGGGCAAACCCATAAAAATGCTGGAGGTCTTTTCAGGTAGATAGTCTCAGCCAGTTGATTACCGCTTTCACCTGGATCCATTTGGATTTTAAACAGGGTGATGTTAAAACCAAGGAAAGAGACCATCCGACAATGCACATCATACAGTTGGTTCTCAAGGAGCCTCTGAAGAACTTGAACATGCAACTTGTGCTCATCCAGAGAACTGGAGAAGATGGGATGGCATCCAAATAAACAAACATGAAGATAATTAGAAAGTTCCTGTGAATGTTGTTAACCAATGATTAGAACACAGCTGGTGCATTAACTAGACCAAATGGCAGGACAAGTTTGGTAAAAATATTAGGCCCCTGAAGGAAATCCCAGACTGTGGACATTACGGGAAGAGGGTAAAGATTTTTTCGACGGTGATCTCATTAAGACCTCTGTAATAAATGCATGGCCGCAAAGTCTTGTCCTTTTTTTGCCACGAAAAAATAATCCTGCCTTAGCAAGGGACAAAGAAAGGCGGACGATTCCAGTGGCAAGATATTCAGAATTGTACTTGTCCATGGCCTCCCTCTCGTCTCAAGACAGGAAGTATTACTGTCCCCTGAGGAGTTGTGCATATGAGGAGATGGCATAATCATAGTGTCTGTGGGGTAGAGGTGAGAGAGCATGTGACTTGCTGAAAACCTGCCTATGAACCTATGCCTTATGCCTATGCTTAAACCTCTTTTACACCAGACCACTGCAGCATAATATTGTCACATTAATCAAATTGGACCTTTTATACTGGACACTGCACTAGCAGAAAGCTATTATAGATTGCCATATTCTGTAAATATATGGAAGCTTGACAAAGTCCAACGAGTAATTGGACATTTATTTACTGATTATACACAATACTGCATTAAATTTATAAATATTAGGAAACGATCACACAATGTAAATACATAGTGTGATGGCTTGCTACTCTCGCGCACACACACACTGTGCACACAACTATGTTGTGTGCCTAACAAGGGGCAGGCCAACGGAACTCACCTGGGCTGGAGGCTCATGAAAGTACGCAGATTCCAGGTTCTGTGCAGCCTTAAGAAGACCCTTTCACTTCCACCTGGTGAGTATAGAGTACCTGTGTACAGTATATACTCACACATTTCTTCTGTCTCAAGTCTTGTTCGCCTAGAAGAAAGCTGCGTGCCGCCTGTTCTTGCATGTGCTCCGCTGTCTCTGTCCTCTCCACGCCACCTGCTCAGCGTTACTTGTCTCACCTGCTCCGCACAGACCCATGTGGCTTTGATGACCTTTGATGGCTATTTTATGAAATTATGACTTGCCTGAAATTCTGGCCCACTGTGGGCTTTTTAAGTGCATAAGCTGCTATGGCGGTTCACAATTGGACCAATGATGCTCAGATAGTGCTGAGGGTGCAACTGGACCAGCTCAGCCAGGTTGCAGTCAGATGGCACCACCAGTCGATTACGTCGTTTAAGGTGACAGAACGAGTGGTGATGGATTGTGCTCTCCGGGCTCTCCCAAAAGAGGAGCGAAAAGCTATAGGCATGTGAGAGCTGGCGAACATGTGAGAAATAGTGAGCACTTTACAAAGAACCAGCTCCGTAGCCACCGCAGCCAGAATCCTTACGGGACAAGCAGATGCTGTTCAAGTCGGAACAGGCGCCTTTCAGTGCGTTTTATTTTGCCAGCCATAAGTGTAGCCATAAGTGGAAGAATGAGCGGCACCTCCCATGTGCTGGAAAAAAATTAAACAGAGCACCGATGCTGTACCACTCAAATTAAAATAAAAATTATCAGCTAAACGCACCACCCTCTGTAGAGCACGTCTGTCCTGTATGGCGCTGTTCCCAAACCAGGTTGAGATGTTCCCCGTCAGGATGCTCTCTATGGTGCAGGAGTAAAGGTTCGTAAGCACCTTGGAGGGCAGTCTGAAGTCTCTCAACCACCTGAGGTGGTAGTGGTGCTGCCGGGCCTTTTTCACCACTGTGTTGATGTGACAGGACCATGACAAGTCCTGCGTGATGTGAACACTGAGGTATTTGAAGCTGTCCACTCTCTCCAAAGGGCTCTTGTTGATGACAGGGGTCTGGTATTCCTTTCCTGCTTAGTGCTGAAGTCGACTATCAACTCCTTTGTCTTACTCAAGTTCAAGTTCAAGTAGGCTTTATTGTCACTTCAACCATATACAGTTAGTACACAGTGAACGTTCCTCCAGGACCAAGGTGCTACATGCAACATAAAATTCTAAAATTCTACATCTAAACATAAAATTACAACAT
>JAOVVA010058227.1:0-13976 GCA_028565275.1 Leiocassis micropogon
TTTTGGTTTCATCTGACCATATGACATTCTCCCAATCCTCTTCTGGATCATCCAAATGCTCTCTAGCAAACTTCAGAAAGGCCTGAACATGTACTGGCGTAAGCATGGGGACACGTCTGGCACTGCAGGATTTGACTCCCTGGCGGCGCAGTGTGTGGAGAACTTGCACAATTGGTGGCTGACTAAATACTTTCTTGCCCCACTGTATTTGCCAAAGCCATGAACACAAGGAAATTAATTAAACATCTGAACGTGAGTGGAATTTTTTAAAAGCAGAAAGTTGCTCCAAGACTGCAAAAATGCTTACAGCCATCTTCCGCTCATCATTCATCATCTGTGTGCTCCAGGCATTCCAGGTTACACTGACAAAATCCCCTTATGCAGTGTTGATAACACACCCACTCCAATAAAAACCAGATCAGTACCTTCCCATTCAACAGTGATTGAAAAAATAACCTGTGGCCACATCATCAAAAAACTGAATCATCATGCCTCAAATTGCATTTAACAATTCAGTATTGAATATTTTATTTCAACATCAGACATCCTGACTGTTAGTTTCATGTATGATAATGAGAGGAAGTTGCTTGCTTTAAGTGTCCTTTAAGTTATGAATAGTTAGCTCATGAAAAGCAAAATTACAGTTGTCTAGCTTTTCCTGCAGATCCAAAAATTATCCAATCCATGACTCAAAAACCCCATGATTCACGCCATGCTATGTTTTTTGATCCATTGAACCCTATTTTCTAAATTTAACATTACCATAATAGATGTGCGGCTGGTGACTTGGGACAAACTGGGACCCCTATGTAACTTTAAACATGGCTAAACCAAAAGCTGAACTCAATTAGTAGTTCAGGAGGTACCGTCATCATCTGGTAATATGAAGGTTGCTAAATTGATTCTAGCTTTTTTTTAATTTAGTGATTAGACACATTGTGATATTTCATTTGCTTCTATTCTATGACACTACGTACTGTCTGATTTATGTAAAGCTTATTTCTTATAGGTTTTGAAGCAATAAAAACTACTAAAAGTATTTAATAAACACTGAAATGCTATGTAACTTGCATTGACGACAATGTAAAGGTTGTCCCCTGGCAACCATTTTTACAGTTGTGTTAAGTTATGTGTTGGTGGAGCAAAATAACTGGTTAAGCAAACAAACCAATCTTAATCTGTTAAAAATGCTGAATATAAACATGACTGTAATTTGCTTTTGAATAAATTTACTCAATTAATTTCAGGAATTCTTTTACCCCTACTCTGAATATTAACTCCATCTACATCTTTGATCTAAAAGTGCCACATTTTGATTTGAGGATTTGCTTTCATTTTGTGGATTCTTATGCCTTCATGTCTACATGACATGACATTGAACATGCATTGTTGTGACGGGTGATCTGCTGTGTCTAGAAAAATTATAGACTTTGCACCATATTTGTAAAATTCAGATAAATGCATGAGGGAGTTAGTGGGGACATATGTAACACACACCACTTCATTCGGGTAATGAACCTATGAAAATGAAATGTGCTAGCAACTGCATACAAAAGCATGGTGATGTATATTTCCTTCAAGATGTTTTCATACTAATAGTTGTTGGCAAATAGACAAAAAGATCCAGAAAAAACTGAGTAGGAATATCATGTGTAGGGTAGCTTAAGTTAATCTAACTATCAAAAATGTGCAGGAAAATCCATTTTAAATGGACGCATCTCACAACCCTGTGGCACACCAGAGCTGAGGAGTTTACGGGGACGAGGAGTTTACGGAGCTGAGGAGTTTCAAGTGCTGAGGAGTTTAAGGAGCTGAGGAGTTTAGGGACATGTCCCAGGCTGCAGACTCTGCAAGCTACTCAAACTGTCTGTTAAATAAACATCAGACCAGACGGTGCCATTAGCAGTTAATCTAACTACCGGAAATGCCCAGGCAAATGCATTTTAAATGGACGCATCTCACCACCCTGTGGCACACCGTAGCAGGGGAGTTCACAGAAATAAGGAGTGCACGGAGGTGAGGGGTGAGTTACTAAGGGGTGTATGGAAGTGAGGAGTAGAAAACTCTGAGGAGTTTACAGTGAGTGTAAGGAGATGAGGGGTGTATGGATGTGAGGAGTTTAAAGAGCTGAGGAGTGTAAGAAGATGAGGAGCGTATGGTCATGCCCCAGGCCGCAGACTCCGCAGGTTACTCACAGTGTGTGTTAAATGAACAGCCCAGACGGAGGTACTCCGACACATTCCTCAGCGCCGCACTGTACGACGTTTTAGCTGAAGGCTCGCTGGATCTTTAGCAACAAGTTGCATGGTTACGGGCAACCCTGTGCTGTTTCTCATGTGTGCGTGTGGTTGTTTTCGGTTTGGTGAATCTGCTCTCCCACGACGTTTTAGAAACACCGGCTCTCGGGTTACTTTATCAACAATAGCCAGCGAAAAAAAAAGCTTAAATATCCGCCTGTTGTCTGAGGCAAAGCCCAGGCAGCACATTAAACAGACGCCAAAGGAAACTTTTCACTGTACCTTTTCTTTTCTCCTTGGCAGTAATTCCTGAGATGAGCCTCCCTTTAGAACGAATGTGAACTTTTCTGTCCCGCTGCAGACCCGTGTGTTGAGTAATGCGCCATGCCGTCACTCGCACTCCTGTTCCCGGAAAACTCGCGAGGGAAGCGCGCGCATGTGTGCACACTCACCTACCGCAAGCTGGAACTGGCCCGCAGCGCGCGATCCCTCTCACTCCCTCCCGCAGTACAGAAAGTACAGGAATGCACGCGATCGACCTGTTGGTGGCGATATACCGGAATGTATTTGCAGAAAAAATTGCAGTTTGTGCAAAACCTTGGGGTTAAAAATACTCTGTAGAATTTCGTTCGTAAATAATTATCTAAAAGATGTTGAGATTTGTGAACATTTGTTTCTAATTTACTTCTCAAGATATTAGGAGTTAATTTTTCTGTCCCTCTTGTGCAGATCTTTAATTTACTATCTTGAAAAATAAATGAGCACAGATGTTTAATATGCATGTACAAATTGCACAAATGATGCACAGAATTTAAGAATGTTAAATTAAACGTACATTAAAGGGTATCACGATGGTTTAGTGGTTAGCACTGTCGTCTTGCATTTCCAGGGTCCAGGTTCAGTTCCTGCCTCAGGGTGCATGGAGTTTGCATGTTCTCCCCGTACTTGGTGGGTTTCCTCCCACAGTCCAAAGACATGAAGTTTAAGCTATTCCAAATTGCTTTTCCAAGTTGCCTGTAGTGTGTGAATGAATGTGTGAGTGTGTGTATGCGTATGTGCCTTGTGATGGATTGGCACCTTGTCCAGAGTGTACCCAACCTCGTGCCCTAAGGATGGGCTCCGGGCCCCCCACGACCCTGTACACAGGATAAAGCGGTAAAGAAAAGGAGTGAGTGATGTATATTGAAATCAAGACTTAGAATTTCACAGCTTGAAGTGGACTTTCATGTGAATTTCAAATATGTTGCTTTTGTAAGTAAAATATTTCAGTTTAATCAATTCAGTAGTATTTCAAAATTAACGATTCAACAGTGATTAAATTTCAAAATGTGTTTTTCAAAGGCTAATATAATTCAAATAATTATGATGCCAATTTGCTTCCATACACAGACAGATGAGAAGTGATTTGGAAACGTTGGGGGGAGGGGGGAAATTCCTTTCTTCATCCTGGTATCTTCCTTTGTTTGTTTTTTTCCCACATATTTCCTTTGTAGGTTTAGCCATTTCACTCAATGGCGTGGTGGGAGAGAGCCCTGGGTGTCTATGCAGTGTGCAGTGACTCTTACAAATAAGCAATGCTTTTTACTCTCTGATTTGATCCACAAGTAACCACCTTGATACAGAAAGGTGTAACCGGAAATCAATCTGCAAGTCCAGATCCTGTCCGGTGTGTTATTCAAGGTACACTACCAGTCAAAAGTTTGGACACACCTTCCAATACCCTGATCTTTCCTGATTTTTATTTCTTTTCACATTGTAAATCAATGCTGATGGCGTCCAAAATATGCAATAATCTCCTTTGAACAGCTGATATTGAGGTTTGTCTGCTACTCTGTAAAGACTTCAGATAGAAAACTGTGGGTCATTTTTGTTTGATTCTTGACATTCAGGTTGATGCCTCCTCTCTCTTTTTATTTTTAACTAAGTAAATGAAAGTTTTAATTCTGATATCAAGTCTCAAATTCATCTTTTGATCTCAAACCCAAGTTCTGCCATGAGTAAATATCATTCTGTAAATTAATTTGTAGGTGTAATCAGAGAAAACAAGTCTTTTTAGCTGTGGCAACAAAGTTTACTGGCACTGTGAGGTGAAAGAAAAAAAATGTAGGACATGCAGGACATCCTGGTCACCCCGGACACACCCTGACTTAGACACAGACAGACAGAGAGACAGAGACACACACACAGACAGACACAGACAGACACACACACACACACACACACACACACACACACACACACATCCTGGGGAAATGCAAACAGCATTCCACTGATCCAGTGTGTGGAAGAGAGTGTGGTCACTACTGTGCATAAGAAAGCAAAGTGTACATGTGTGGGGTATGGGTCAGGGTAAACTGACAATATAATCTCCTTAGAAAGCTGCAACAATCTTACTTTTTTTTGAAGATGAAATTTAATGACTTGGGTCATACCTAATTACATAAATGTAAACCACTTTCCTTCCATTCTGCACAGACATTGGAAAGAGGTTTGACCAATGGCTAATATGAATGTTTTTGTACATGGCTATACTAGTTTGGCCTCTCACTACCAGAATTGGAAGTTCATCATCTACAGTCTGTGTCCAGAGCTAGTATGTTCTCCCTGTGAGTGTGTAAGTTAACCTGTAAGTTACAAGAAGATTGGGTTCCTCAGTAAGGTATGTGCTCCTTTCAGCAATGAACCACTGGAATGTAATCATAGGTCATTGCAACCAACCATTGTTGAACACAGTTGGACTTCAGCTATGGCTGTAACATGAACAAATGGTTGAATGAATTGTTGAGGTATATCAATACAAATGAGACCTGCTAGTTTTTGAATTCAGGCTGTATGAAAAAATCAAATTAATCTAATTAACACTGCCTGGCCAAAAGGTGGGTTAGGGTTAGGGTTGTTGAGCCCCACCACTGCCAGGCTTCCACTGTTGAGCCCTTGAGCAAGGCCCTTAACCCTATCTGCTCCAGGACCATTGTACAGTATTCTTGCTGACCTTGCGCTCTGACTCCAGCCTCCTAACTGGGATATGCGAAAAAATATAATTTCACTTTGCTCATGTGAAGGAGGTACATGTGAAAAGTAATTGAATGTTAATCTTAATTTTCACAAAAGTAGAGCAGCATGCAGTGATTTGCAGTGATGTACCTGGTGCTAAAACAACTCAAAATAAAAGTTACTGAATCATTACTGGACGGCACAGTGATGTAGTGGTTAGCCTTGTACCTACAGGGTCCGTGTTCGATTCCCGGCCAGGCTCGATTCTCGTTTCTGTGTGCATGGAGTTTGTATGTTCTCCCCGAGCTTGGTGGGTTTCCTTCAGGTACTCTGGTTTCCTCCCACATTCCAAAGACATGTAGGTTAGGTTAATTGATGTTCCCAAATTGCCTGTAGTGTATGAATGGATGGATTGGCACCCTAAAGTCCAGGGTCTACTCTGCCTCTTGCCCTAAGCCTCCTAGGATAGGCTCCAGGCCCCCCACGACCCTGAATACGGGATAAAGCGGTATAGACAATGAGTGAGTGAGTGAGTGAGTGAGAAAATCATTACTGGTGATGAGACTTGGATTCATCACTATGGGCCTGAGAGTAAACGGCAGAGTATGGAATAGAACCATTCTCAATCAAAGAAAAAGTTTAAAATTTAACCTTTAGCTGGAAAATTGATACTTACAGTTTGCTGAAATTCCTAAGGGCCAGTATTGGAACATTATCAGGAAAAAGGTTCAACAATCAACAGTTCTCATTGCAGTGAGATGCTTTTTTAGGAGCTGAAGGCTAAACTTTAGATTTAAACGAAAATGACTGCTATCCAATAGTGTTTTGTTGTTGCATGACAGTAACCTGTCTCCCTAAAGTCCTAATCTTTCTCCATTGGATTTTCACCTGTTTGGTCGAAGGATGAAGATTTACTTCTTATGAAGAAGGGAATACGGCAATGCTATTGTGATTAAAAGATTTTTTTAATGAGGGAATATAAAATGTAGTTGACGATTGACAAAGTGTATTGAAAAGCGTTTGTCAAAAATGGTGTATTTGTCTGTTATATAAAATACACCTTAATTAGAATTAATTCTACAGACAGAGTGCGGATAAATATGACTCACCCTTGCACTGGAAGCACTATTCCAGAACAGCTGACCTTTGTGTCTTAAAATAACAAATGACTGATGTTGTTTTTGGTACCCAATTACCTATATGTGTTATTTCATAGTTTCAAAAATCCAGTATCCAGTTCTAGAATGTATTAAATAAATCTAATCAAATCATCCCTTCAGAAACCTGCCTGACCCTATGTAAAAAAGTAATTGACCCCTAAACCTATTTTTTTTTTAAACTCAGGTTTGTTGACGGTCGAGTGCCTGGTTGCTCTACTTCTCAGGGAGCCCTCATGTCTGTGTTGTCTTCTGTCTCTCCCTTTTAGTTATCCTGTCACATTTAGTCCTGGCAGAGTCCCTGCTTGCACTCTGCACTAAATATACATTCATCCTAGACAGTACATGTGACTGTGACCATACCTAACTGTTATTTCACTCTCTTTCTGTCGTACCCTGTCGAGCTGCACATGGCACTATTGAGCTGCCAGTGTTCCAAACCCCCTCTGCCCTCCCAGCTGTTCTCTGAAGACTTGTGACTGGCAGTCAGTCAATAGTTCAGGACTGAAACTCCCACAAGTTTTGTACCTGAGCCTCAAATAACAAGAGTTCTTTACATGTTCTGGGCTCTTCTGAGTTCCACTCCTCAGAAGGTTCATCACTGTTTCAAGCTTTCCCCATTTGAGGATAATCGCTCTCATCGTGGTTCGATGGAGTTCCAAAGCCTTAGAAATGGCTTGGTAACCCTTTCCAGACGGATATATGTCAATTACTTTGTTTCTCATCTATTCTTGAATTTCTTTAAATCATGTTGCTTTTTGAGATATTTTAACATGATCCACTTTGTCAGATAGGTTCTATTTAAGTGATTTCTTTACTCAACAGGTCTGGCAGTCATCTGGGTCTGGGTGTGACAAGTGAAATGTAAAACTTTAATTGTGAGAAAAATCACAGTTCATTCATGAAGGGGCAATTACTTTTTCTAATAGGGCTAGGCAGGTTTAGACAGCTTTTCCCCTTGTTTGATGATCTGAATCATTAATTGCAACAAATATGCAAAATATAGCCATTGAGTATTCAGTATAGTAGTTTACATTTGAAAATGCATGAAAGTAAATCATTGACAGTCCATTTGAAAGGGCCTGATGCAGATTACAAATTATAAATACTATTGTTATCTATAATTTACAGATAAACTGTAATTTTAAAGACAAGCAGGAGCATAGGGGTGTCAGGTGTGATAGTGGCAATGGCATGATTTGGTTGGTATGGCTTACAAGTCAGATAAAAAGGCCACATTGCTGGAGTTTGCTTAGGCCCCCAAGGACGTCAGGCCTTCCCCAAACTGTTGTCAATAAGTTGGAAACACACAACTGTTTAAAATGGCTTTCAATTCACCGGGACTAGAAGGCCCAGCCCAAATATCTTCTAGCATCACAGTGCCACTGTGTACAAACCAGGGTGCATGAAGGGCGGCATGCTTGAACTTACAGTACATGTCCTGAACAGAAACATTGACCTCAACCCCAATGATGCACCTCTGTGCTGTACTGTAAACTGATATCTAAAGGACCTCTGACTTGAAATAACTGCCTAGTCTCACTAATATACTTTAAATTGACATAAAGGCAGTTCATTTGTGCCTATTAAAGGTTATATACAGTAATTAAATGACAGATTCTAAAAACTACTATCACCTCTACTACTGTGTGGTATCCACCCCAAATACATGTTCACACCACACATCACACAATCTAACTCAAAAGAACCTGCAAGCAATACATTAAGTATATTGCAAGCAACCACTGAAATTAATTTCTGACCAAATCACTGTCATGTATTAATGTAAAGTTTAGAGGTAGATCTCATCCTACTTATTTTGATTTCCCAACACCAGCAGGGTTCAAACATAGGGAATCTTACTGAGACACTATAGAGATACATTATCTAGTATAGAGACATTATACAAGAAAAGAAATATGCTGTAGGGTGGTGTGTGTGTGTGTGTGTGTGTGTGTGTGTGTGTGTGTGTGTGTGTGTGTGTTTGTTCTGGCCTCTGACCTGCTCTCGAAGTCTCTCCTGGTGGCCCATGATGACTGAGGCATGGTGAGGGTACTTCTGCTTTAGGTACTCCAGGAAGGCTTCTCTTTTCTTATCTATGTCTGAAGGTTGCATGGCCAGAATCTTTTGTGAGCTCCTTGCCCCTCCCACTATGGGGTAAAATGGCAAAGCCATGTGGCTTGATCTGCAGTGCCCAGACTTGTTGTCATGCAACAGAGTGCCACCCAATGCCTCCTTGTTGTGGTCGTCAGGGACCCTAAGTGATGTCACATTCCGATATTCCTTTAACTCTATATAAAAATAGATATAGAAAGATAAAGAAATTATAAAAAAAAGAAATATTTTTTTTAATGGCACACCAAAAACAGATTTAGGTTTATAAAGTGAAACATTTAGGTTTATAAAGTGAAACTCCTGCTTTATATTCCATCTTATTTTATTTAATATTCCCTGACTGTAATAAATTTATATTTGCACACTACTGATATCTACATCCAGTCAGGTACATAAATATTTGGGCATTGACAAAATTATTGTTATTTTATGTGTATATTACAGTGTATTGTAATTAAAATCAAACAATAAATTATTTTGGTATGATTGGGCTTTAATTTATATTTCTACATCTAAATTAGGTGAACAGTGTTGTAATAAAGCATTTTTTTATACAATTGCTTGTTATCCTAGATGAGAGGAATCAAATCTTCTCCAGAAAGGGTCAGTCTAAGTGCTGTTCATTCCAACCACACAGATGCCACACCTCTATGGAAAACTAAAAACAACTGATTAAACTGGTGGAATCAGGTGTGGCTTCTGCCTAGTTCTGGTATCCCAGACCCCTGTACTGCCTGCACTGCACACTCTCATGTTTGCTTTGCCCTCAGTGCACCTAATTAAATGAATCAGCTAATTTACAGCCTTTTTGAATAAAAGTGGGTGTCATGGAGCAGGGAAAACAGTAAAATCTGCAGAGCAGGGGGTTCTCCAGAACCAGGGTTGAGAACCACTGTCCCAGATGATACCCTGCCAAGCTTTCACTGTGGCTGCCTTTTGTTCCAGCTTGTCTTAATGGTATTTTGCCTACAGGAAGTAAAATGCATGCTCATTTGGGTTTAGATCATTGACTTGCATGTAGCAGGACAGTTCACTTCTCTGTCTCAAAAAAGTTGCGACTTACTTTCAAAGTATGATATGGGTCGTTTCCCATCTGGATAATAATCCCCTGTACCCCTCAAGTGAAAGCTTGATTTTGACGCAGTTTTTGATCTGGCCAATTGCTGAGAATATGCTTTTCTTTAAAAGAGAAAGAATTCTAATTTTTAAAATAAATTTTAGTTATGTTTGAATTTGCCATAAAATATTTACCAGTAATTATTTACAGAATAATCAGAACATTACAAAATAATCATAACTAATAAAACAAAACAATGTGATTTAAATTATGTGTTATTCTTCATTCATCAAATGTTTGTGTTGATCATAGTTGTGATTAACAGTTTGGGTAGGCCACAGAGGATTTTCAGGATTCTCTTAAGTTAGGGAATATTTGTTAAGGTTTGTAATAATTTGACACGTCTTCAGTATCACCTATACTGTATATCATGTTGTGTGAACCACTGTTCCTTTATACATAATTCTTAATTAGTATACATTTGCTCCATTTTTCGCATGCTTTCCATTGTAATTTCAGCTGCTTCAGATAGTTTCCACATTTAAACACACATTGCACTTAAAAAAAAAACTATATTAACTAAACAAATAAAATAAAATAAAAAGTTTAATGTTTAAAAGGTTGAAAAAAAACTTTTTTGCTGGATGTATATTACGGATTTGCTTATGTTATTGGAATATTATGTGATAGACCAACACAAAGTGCCACATACTTATCACAAATTATTAATGGTTTTCAAATTTTTTTACAAATAAAAATCTGTTTGATCGGCATTTGTATTCACCTAATTTGTTATTGTAGTCCACCTGATAAATATACCTGCTCTGTGAGGCGCTCTGTGAAGGTTTGTTAAAGAACATTAAAGAACAAGCAGCATCAAGAAGTGCAAAGAACACACCAGACAGGTCAGGAATAAAGTTGTGGAGAAGGTTCAAGGAGGATTAGGTTATTAAAAAAATTACCAAGCTTTGAACATTCACGGAGCACTGTTCAATCCATCACCCAAAAAAGGAAAGAGTTGGCACAACTGCAAACCTACCAAGACATGGCCGTCAACCTAAATTGGTCGACAGGCCAGGCAAGGAAAGCCATTGTTAAAAAAAGCCATAGGAAGTCCTGTTTGCAGTTTGCGACAAGACATGTGGGCGACACAGTGGAAGAAGGTGCTCAGGTCAGATTTAGACCAAAATTTAGCTTTTTAAATGCAAAATGCTAAGTGTGGCAGAAAACCTAACACTGTGCATGGGGGTGGCAGCATCACGTTATCGATATGATTTTTTTTTTAGCAGGGACAGATTTGTAAAACAATTCAAAAATCATTTATCATTTTCCTTCCACTTCACAATTATGGGCCACTTTGTATTGGTCTATCACATAAAATTCCAATAAAATTCATTTACGTTTGTGGTTGTAGTGTGACAAAAAGTAGGGAAAAGTACAAGGGGTATAAATTATTTTGCACGCCATTGTATACACAGCACTAGACCCTAAGCACTAATGACTCCACAAAACCTCATTTCTGCAGGTGCCATATACCAACCCTAACCCTCGGGGTGTGATGTGGTATCTTATGTGATGTGGCAGGTTAGCAGCAAGTCCTTTGTCTGTGGGTTATGGGATCAGACCACATAAGCTCGGCTTTGGTCCCCACAGGCATAGATGAGCCTTGGGTGCCATGATCCTATCTCTAGTTTACTAACATGTAATTGACAGTCATTCTTATTTAATTTCTGGCAGTAGCGTTAGTATTGTGGCTTATCGTTCTACGGTCCATGGTCTTAGTCCATGGACATAGTCCAGTATTGTGTCCTTTCTGGTAGAGGAGGTGACATTCTGGTGGAATTTTGGAAAGTAACATATTGAAATGAATGACATCTCTAGCAACAATAAAAACCTCTTTCAAGTGTGGAGACTGTTGCTTGCTGAGTGCTGCTTTCAGTTCTTTCATAGCTAGTTTAGCATTAGCATCTGAAGGAATGTAAGCTGTAGACATTGGCTATCACTCAATTAGATTTGATTTTAGTATGCAGTGTGGTGGCCAGTTCATGTGTGAAAATGATTCACTTGTGGGCACTATGTTGGCACACAAAGGTGTGTATCCTCAGGGGTTAAACACAAACATCCTCATTGAGCGAGGGATTTTCTGATTCAACTCAATTCAAATCTGGATCACTGTAGTGTTAGGATTTCCACAACCCCTAAATCTCTCCATAAATCCTAAATTCCTCAATCTAATTATTTTGATATATACATATTTCATAATTTTCATTTGATTCTGCATAGCTGCTTTGCAACATTGACCATTGTTAAAAGCGCTATACAAATAAAAAATTATTTATAGAATTAAATCCCATGGACAGTACAAGAGTGAAACAAAATGATGGTCATCTTATTTCCCCCCCAAACATTTATTACAGTTGGGAACCTGGATGCTGATGCCAAAGATCAAAATAAAAAAAAAATTTGATCAAAAGATCAAATCTTCTGGGTTACAACCTCAAAGCACCTATGACTGTGCCATAGTAACTCATATCTCATGGCTGGCAAAAAAATTCAACCAAGAACTCAACCAAGTAAAATAACATTATCCTCTGCCTCTAGTCTCTACGACACTGGAACAGCTAAGAGAGGCTAATATTGTTACTAAATTAGCAAGACTTATGCAGACCTTACAACCATATTCCTAAGGTCCATATTCCCACCTTAGGAATATACAGTTGGATACAATTGTTCCTGGAGTTTACCAACTTTTATGGGAGATCAGGGGTTTGAAGGGTTTCTAGGGATTTCCTCAGCTTTAAACAAGAACAAAGCCTTTATAACAGACACGTTGGAAACGTTATAATTCATTTTACTCTCTACTTCCCTTGTGAATCACTTCGTCCAAAAATGTGAACATGTGATTAAACAAATTTGAACAAATCACTAAATCATAGCCTGCCTGCTATACTATATGTACTGAAAGAGAAACAGAAGCTACACACAATTCCCACCCAGAGGCTAAAACATAACATGAGCAAGGCGAAATATTTCACAGGTAATTCTCAGACTGTTCTCAGACTGTTAATGTCAGAGGATTTGCAGCTAAAGGTTACAATCTCATGGAGAATGACAGTATGTAGTACATTTTACTGTAATGTAATACATAATTACTTACAATGTATTATACAAATTTTTAATTAGCTTCAGTTAAGATATCATCATGTCAAAATCTATTTTGCTATATGAAAAAATTGGGAAATATTAAAGGACAAATGCTAGCAAGCTTTAACAAAAGCCCAATACCAATACCAGCATTTCAGGCCAGGAAAGGCGTGATACTGATATTACCAGATATAGCACATTTCTACTGTATTTATTTGAGCCATTTATTACAGTTTTGCACTTAGTAGTAATTACATTATTCATGTGTTGGCCTAAAACTTTAAAGTCAGTGTCATGGCACAACAAGCTTATTCCTAGGTGTGTGTTATTCATAGAACAACACACACACACACACACACACACACACACACACACACACACACACACACACCAGCTGACCAAATGAACCAGTGAAAATGTGTGTCAAGGAAAAACGAGAGCTACAATATAAGTTACTTCACTTTTCTATCAGTCATTACCTTCATCAGAAGAGTTATTTGTGGACTTTACCACTTCCCCTCCTTCGCCAGTTATTTCCATTTCAGCAATGCAGGTCAGAAGATTAAACGTTTGATCAGAATGACAGGTTTGATATCTAGCTGGTCTCACAAGACAAGAGCAAAATGGGCTCTGAAAAGTTTTAAACTATGTCTGGCAACATTAATAATAATAATTAATAATAATAATAATAATAATAATAATAATAATAAACTCTTCCTTTGAAAAAAACACCCCTCATCTGGCTTATGTGCAAGTTCCGAGTGCTAAAAGAAAGTGATGGCGGTGCCAAGTTTAACAAGAGCCCCTCACCAACAGGTGTCAGAAAAGCTGACTCTATTACATTCCCCTCTCATTTTGCTCCTATTTTGGCCCCCTGTTTGATCACTACTGAACACACACAGTGTGTCACTATTAGGTCTTGTAGGGGCTATAATGCTTGCACTATAGAAGACAGCTGCATAGATCAATTTTATGGAATGTTTCATTTACAATATTTGTATTTAAAATCATAGTTTGCATCATTTGCAGCGCCAGACTCTTTAATCAAATATGCATAATTTTTGTTTATTTTATATTTACAAGCAGGTTTTATATATAGAATTTACATAAAACAATGACTAAATATAGTTGCAAGCAACGTTGAGCGGGCCCAAGAACCTTTTGCCATCGCCTACTGTGTGCACCGCACAACCTGTGTTCCCTTTCAAAGGCTACACTCGATGCTGCATGAAAACGCTATGGGAATATCTTTTCGTGTTGCCGGTTGTGAAG
>JAOVVA010058308.1:0-13972 GCA_028565275.1 Leiocassis micropogon
TGTGGGAGGAAACCGGAGTACCCGGAGGAAACCCACCAAGCACAGGGAGAACATGCAAACTCCATGCACACAGAGATTGGAATCGAGCCTGGCCGGGAATCAGGCCCGGAACTAGCAATTGCTTTAATAAAACTAAGACTGTATGTCTTAGTTTAAGGGATCACAGGCACAACATAAGCGCAGACATAGATTTAATAATTAACACAAAAACAGAACCGTAGATAACATTGGACTGACAACAGCAGGAACAAAAAGAGTAAAATTAAACAGATGCATGACAAGAAACAAAAGAAAAGATACAACTGAACAAACACTTATGTCAACAGAAACATTACTCATACACTTTCTTGGTTACACAATACAGATAGAAGGTTCCCTACTGGTTCCTCTCAAGTATTCTTCCTCATATCATCTCAGATAGGTTTTTCCCACCAGAGTTCCCTATGACTTAATTTTTAAATCTGCTTTGTAACAAAGTAAATATTTGTGTTATACAAGTACTATTGAATTGAATTAAATGTATCCCTTCTTGTGCATCACCTGGCACAGTGTATGATTCAGGATTTATTTAATTTTAAGAAAACCATCCACTCTAACTCTCACCATATCTGACACAAGACATACATAGAGTGAAGTATCTAGGGTCATCAATCAAATGTAATTTGGTAATTGAAAATAATTTCTATACATGTGTCTTGAATATATTCAGATAATCACAAGTTTACAGCTTCATTACGTGTTATTTAATTGAATGTTAAATTTCAAGATGCAAAGTATATTTGATTGTAAGATTTGACTGATTTTAAATCCATTTCTGTTTTTCATTCATATAAAACATGTCATATATTAATTCCCATTTCACAGATCCAAACATACTTTAAACTACAAGAATAATCAAACCAATTTGGTACAGGCACAGTCAGATACCCAGTTGCAACACAGTCTTCCTCACCAACATTGTTGGGTTCACCCTGTCTCCAGAACCTGAAAGAAGAGAACAGGTCTTCAGTTCATTCTAATTGTGTTCACACATCGGTCAGTATGTTTACATGATGTTGTATTAGTCTGACTAAAATAAGACTTAACTAAGACTGTAAAGTGTACAGCATGTACAAAATGTATAGAGTTGTAAAGTTGTTCATCATTCCACCACACAACATAGAACCAGTTTGCCAATAGGTATCGTGTTTGTCAGCTTTCCAAACTTCTAACAATACTGTGCTGGAATTTTAGTCCATTTCTTCTGACAGAACTTAAGTGTAATTGAGTCAGGTTTGTTAACCATATTTTATATTGGATTGAGTTCAAGGTCAATTGTCTTGATTTTATTGACCTTAAGCCACGTAGCCACAATTTTGGAAGTACGCTTTGGAATGATTGTATATAGTAAAAAGTATGATTATCCATTTAAAAAAGTATTTTTGGTGAAGCCTTAACTTCCTGGCTGATGCCTTGAGACCTTGCTTCAAAATGTACCCGGGTGTTAAATTTATAGGAATTTCCCACTTAGGTTTCTGAAAGATCCTTTTGTACTCCTAGTTGAGATGTTTGTCTTTTTTTGTTCACCAACATGGAGAAATTACACCAGGCTTCCATTAAAACAGATTAAAAATACTGTATGTGAAAGCAGCCTTACCAATTCACTTACCCATTGGTCACTGCTGTACCATCCACCCATTTCCAGTCCCCCTCTTTGTCTATGTCATGTGCACCAATCCATGCAGGATTACTCTTTCTCATGTCCTCAACAAAGTCCTGGTGAAGAATAACACATGAGCAGAAATCGCAATCAACCCACCGCCTACAGACTCTCTCTCTCTCTCTCTCTCTCTCTCTATATATATATATATATATATATATATATAGACACTTTATCTTTTCTACAAAATGTAATAACCTCTTAAACCACATGACTGCTGAGTTACTAATTGGTCTGAAGGTATTTCTATAGTATTATATTAGTTCTGCCTGTTTTTGCTATAAGCCTGTCTAACCATTTAATCATTTTCTTGCTTTTTTATTTTGCAATTTACTAATTAAAACTTAAAAAACAGTGAGTTGTAATTCACCTTACCATATGTGGCTAATGTTAACCGAGTTAAAACAAGCATTTAAAACATTCCTCATTTGCCCTGATGTCATTTAAAGAAAAAAAAGTTACAGCTGTACCCTATGTTTTTTCTCCATACAGATTAATAATCCAAACAGAGATCTGTGCAATCTGTTATGGTATCTAAGGTTGCATGTAATTTTAACATTGTAGCAGAACTGTAGTGTAGAACAGACATACAACCATAAAGATATTAAGATCATTCAAAGTCTTTAAAAATGAAAAACAAAAAGTCTCAATTAAAATAAAAGTTCAGTTTCTTAACAATTTCTTTCTCACCTGCTCTTCTCTGCTCTTTATGATCACCAGGTCTGCTCCTTTCCCCTGGCAGTCCTGTCTGCTCTCACTCCAGCTCCTCTTCTCAGTAGAGATGTAATAAATACTAGAGCCGAAGAATCTCCATCCTACAGTATGTGTTAATATCAAGTAACAGATGAAAATACAAGCACATTAATAACAGCACTGTATTATAACCTCAAACAAGGATTTTCATCAGTTTAGTGTAATCTCAGTGACTTCGACTCATGGCATTTTCACACAAAAAGATCTCTAAAGTTGACTGGAAGACTGTGGCAAATCAAATAACATTTCTTTACAACTATGAAGAGTGAAACAGGATCTCACAATTCACAATAGATCTCATGATAATTGAATAAGTATGACACATTGTAATTTAGAGCAGGAGTCTGAAACCCTCTTGCAAGTTATTGTAAGGGACTGCCCCTAGAGGGCACTGTGGCCGTGATTATTTTCTCTTTGTAGTTTTGTTGGAAGACTCAGTTTCCCAGAAGGCACCACGGTCAGGTGAGGAAGGAGCTCACCTGAGCCGAGGTAGCTAATTAGAGACGTTATAAAAAGCTGTTAGTTCTGGGAAACTGGGTTGAGCATTAAATATGTCTAGTGGGCATTTCTTTGTTTGGTTGGTTTTGTTTTATCATGGGCTCTAATGTTATGTTTAGTTAAGTTGTTTTGTGTAGTTAAGGGTAATTCTTAGTTTGCAGTTATGCAGTGTAGGTCCTGTTCACTTGGTTTTATTTGGGTTTCCTGGTCTCTAGTGTCTCCCCGGTCGTTAGTGTTTTCGTTAGCTCATAGCCTGTGTTGGCTCATAGCCCGTGTAAGCTCATACATAGCCCGTGTAAGCTCATAGTCCGGGTAAGCTCCGAGTGTGTGAGGGTCGCTCGTAAGAGCGTGTATGTATGGTATGCCGCTCGTAGGAGCGCAAGTGGGTGAATGTCGGAGGAGCGCCAGTGTGGGTTTCATGCTTAACAGAGCTAGTGTGCGTGTCTCGTGCTTAACAGAGCTAGTGTGCATTCGATTTGTAAGAGCCTGTGTTACTTGTTCATGTTTTGTTTTTTGTTATTAAAAGACTTACTTAATTCAATCAACCCTCTGCGCCAACGCCTGCCCTTTTTTAAGCCTGCGGCGGTAACAGCAGCCCGATAACACCCGCAACCGTGACAGTTATCAATAGCTTACTATCAGGTTCTTAGTTTAAGAGAACATGTGTACAAAAACTGATACCACAAATTTAAATTTAAAAACCACCAATCAAATTTACAAATGTTCTGCCTTCTTCATAAAATATATTTTTCTGCCAATCATCCACAGTATTAACTGAGTTAATATATACTTAACTCAGGATATAACTTTATAGAATTGCAGTTATTTTCTGTTTTGTAGACGTATTTAGGCCTGGAATAAACCTCTATCGAACAATATGTGGCAGATGGCCTTATGCAATGTTAGCAAAGTGGGAGGAAAAGGACAGTTAATTGTACAGAGATACCCCAAGGTTGCAGGCATCTGAGAGTTGTTCAGGGAGATTATAAGATCCTGGTCTTGGTCATATAAGGTGACATTGATGGGATCGTCTGGAGGGTAGTTAAATTTTGTTGAGATTAGGTTACAGTTGATAAGCTGCCAACCAAGACATGCTGACATTTGAACAGGAACATGAGTGTATGAGAAGGGAAAGTGAGCTGAACAGTCACTGTGTAATTTGCCACTTTAAATTGGTTGATATTGGTTTGGATCATTGAGTTCATTCTGTGAGATATAAAGAGACTTCTGGTTGTATACAGTGCATTTAAGAATTTTTGAGAAAAAAGAGAGAAGTGATACTGTCCGATAGTTGCTGAATGTTTGCTGGTGTGTTTTATTGGAACATTGTACTGCTGCATAAACCAAGAGCGCTTGAGCTTGAGTCAGGACTGATGGCCGGACATTCTCATTCAATATTTTCTGTTAGAGTGCAAAATTCATGGTTCCATCAATTATGAAAAGATGTCCAGATGTTCTTGTCATTCTCACATATTTTTGTTTAATTTTGGTTTCAAAGTAGTTTACACTATTAAAACATTTACAAGTGAACTAGGTGAAGGTTGCAGAAACAAAGCACTGTATATTGAGCAACAGTCCATTCTTGTTTATTGCTTTTATTGCTTTTTCCTTATTCATCTAGCATATGGTGCTTGAACAGCCATGGCCTGGGTTTGATTCGTAGTCAGAGAACCCAACCTCAGAATAACTTTCTAAATCTGATCCAGTCTGCAGCTAATTAACATATTTACCTGTTCAATATAATTAACCTGAAGTAATCAGAGGTTGTTTTTATTAGTGGACTTTGTTGCATCTCTATTATATTGACCTTATCCATTATGTCGAAGTCAGCATATCTAATTATGTTTCTCTCTCCATCTCTCTCGGTTCCCCTTTCTCTTACACTGCATTTCCAACTTTCTCTCTGTTGAAAACATTAAAGCTCACTGTCTTCCCAGCAACATCACGGAGAGATGAATAAATCAGTTTAAACATCATAATTTTGGGAAACCAGTGGCTCAGACCTGCTCCTGCCCTACATCCTGATGCCCCCCCTTCCAGCTGGAGATTTTATTAAATGGAGTCCACTTACTTCTGCTCCTGATTAACCCATATGATCTGCTTAATTATGACTACAGTCATGCTAATAATTTTATGACTGAATTTGCCATGAGCAGTTTTCTATTTAATCCTTCAACAGTTGTTAACATAAATAAAGTGGACATGAGATAAACTATAAACATTTCCTGTTACATGATAACACTTTCGACCAAATAGCACACAGTTATGGAAGCGAGTTTAATTTTATTTTATTTATTTATTTTTTTATGGTTGCACAATCCGGTATCACTCAAATGAGGAGGGGGTTTCCTTTTAAGTCTGGCTCCCATTTTAATTGTTTCTTCACTTATATTTTAATCCTCTGAACATTCAGTGCAATAAAAATATATTCTTTTATTTATATGAAAAAAATATGGTTGATAATGTATAGCCATGCTTTACGTTTTGTTTGAAGTTAAGATAGCTCCCAATCACATTTGTTTATAAAGAATAATATTAAAACTTGATAACAATGTCAAGTTTGCACTAGTGTGAATGCTGAACCTTGGCAGTGAGACATAACTGGGACCTTTAATCTGGCTTTCTGGCAACATCAGGTAATATGATATTTCCTTTTTTTTTATATCAAATTCTTTAGAACATTTTAGCAGGGAAGCTCTAACAATGTCCAATTAACCCCAACTGATGTTGTTTTCCCTGCTCATTCTATAAAGTACCGAATTTAGCTAATCACCTGATAGAAATGAGTTCTATCAATGCCAGAGCATTAAAGGCTCTAAAATATAAAAGAGGGGATACTTAAAGACTAATTTAGAGAAGATGTAAATTAATTTGTCAGGTAATTAGCATGAATTTGAAATAAACATTTACCTACCCATTGATGAAAGCTTATTCTTGAATTCATCTGCTTTCCTCTGAAACTGGTCTCTATCTTCAGCTACTTTTTTGCAGGCTGCCTCTAATTGATCTTTCTCAGCAATCAGGTTGGTGTAACTGATATTTAACGGTTTTTCAGCAGATGAGTTGTTGTAACTGGTCTGTACCTGGTCCCCCTCTGTAGTCAGCTTAACCCACAGTATTGTGATGACAACCAGCAAGAAAACAACCAGCATCAGCAGACACACCACAGCCAGTTTGTAACTCCTGTGTCCTGAAGTGTTTATTTTAAAGCCTGTAAAGTGATTAAATATATATTACCTACATAGGATGGTGTAGTTGTTCAATTTGCACTATTGAATTGGTTGATGAAGTATAATGTGTATAAATGTGAGTGTATGAGCGTACCTGAAGTCTTAGCTCTCTTATTGCTTCGGGTCGCTTGTGTTTCTGTTCCATTTTCACTCATGCAGAGATCTTCATATGAGTTGGAGCTCTCCTTTTGATAAGTTAACCTACTGCCTGCAGAAAAGTTTTCATAAACTGATTTATTCATCTCTCTGTGATTTTGCTGGAAAGACAGTGAGCTTTAATTTTTTTTTGGAAATGTAGATCTCTACAGTGTAGAATGCAGCCTCCAGCTCATGCTGTCAACAGTGTGTGTGTGTGTGTGTGTGTGTAATAGAGAAAAAAAGGGGAGAGAGGAAAACATGTTTTCTTGTTCTTAAAAAAGGAAGCATACATCATCAT
Organism: Leiocassis micropogon; assembly: GCA_028565275.1. Classification (NCBI taxonomy): domain Eukaryota; kingdom Metazoa; phylum Chordata; class Actinopteri; order Siluriformes; family Bagridae; genus Leiocassis; species Leiocassis micropogon. The sequence continues at coordinate 6,617 of JAOVVA010058308.1, forward strand.
ATTCATGTGCCATTTTTTTTGACCCACACATCTATAGCTTCTTTTTTTTTTTTTTCAGTACACGAATCCATGTTTTTGTGTCAGAATTCTAAACTAAAACCTGATTGAAATATCATCCAACGGTCTGTTTGCAGGTGGCTAGAAAGTGCCAAAAGGGTTTCCCGATCAATAATACCATTTTGGCTTTAATTAAAGTTAATCAAGTTTTTGTATCATATTGCAAAGTCAGTTTGCCAAGCAAATTCAGAGAATGACTCCATTTTCCAGAGGGAAAAAGGCACCTCTGTCTACAAACATGTTTATCAGAAATTTCAAAGTTCACATTGATTACTGATTGCACATACCTGGACTCACTCCAGACTGCATAAGTACTTTCCCAAAACAGACACCATGAAGTATTCATTCCTGTGTTCTTTAACAAACCATTCACTTATGTTGTATTTGCACATTCTGGTTTTGGACCTCATGTGTCTCCTTATTTCCTGATCCTGGTCTTGCCCTCTAAATACCCTCAAGTCCTCTAAATGTCCTCAGACCTAGAGCCCGTTTTCAAATGACTGCATGAGATGCCAAATTTAGACTATACCATTTTTTGTCTGTTTTCCTCCATAATGTTGCATTTTCTTTTATTGCATTTTTCATTTTCCTCTATTGCATTTTCATTTTCTTAAAAGGTGCTTTTAATTGTTACATAAACAGCAAGCGGAGACCATCCTTTTTCAAATCTGTCTAAATCCCTACAAAATTTTGACTAGGCACTGGACATGGCAAACATTTACCTTATTCAATGTGTTTTACGGAATCTTCTATTGATCATACCCATCGTTCATCGTAGCTTTATTTGTGATATGCTTATAAATCAGCTCAAATTATAAAGCAGTGCATGCAATTCTCTCTCTCATTCGCTCTGTCTTTCTCTATCTCACAAAAAAACATAATAAAATCATGGCTCTGACATACTGAAAAAACGTTCTACCTTGATGTTAAACAAGCACTTTTTTATGGAAAAAAGGGAAGATACTTTGACCATGTATTGATTGTCTTAATTAAATCACAGTTAAGTATTGATGTTAACTTCCACTGGTACCAAGCTGAAAGAAGGCATCGGAATGGAGGGTGAATAGAAGACAGATTTTACAACTATATTTAATAAATAATACAATAATAATGCAAAGAATATCTGATCTTTCATGTCTTTATCGAACACACTTATTCAACATTTAAAATGATATTGAAAAAAAATAAGTGAACTCTTAGAGATAATTACTGGTTGACGCTCTTTGACAGCAATAACCTCAACCATCTTGTAGCTGTGGATCAGACCTGCATCATTCAAGAGGATTTTTAGCCCATTCTTCCTGGCAAAACTTTATTACTGTGATATTCTTTGAACGTTTCATGTGTGTGACTCCCTTCAAGTCATTCCATAACATCTCTATTGGGTTGAAGTCTGGTCTTCGCCACTCCAAAAGGCAGATTTTATTTTTATGAAGCCATTCTGTTGTGGACTTGCTCTGGTGTTTTGGTCATGGTTCTGATGCATCACCCAACTTTTACATAGTTTCAGCTGACACACAGACATTCTTACATTATCCTGAAGCATTTTTTGATAAGCTTTAAAAAATTCATCTTCCTCTCTATGACTGCAAGCTGGCCACACCCTGATGCAGTAAAACAGGCCCAAATCATAATGTTTTCTCGGTATGGTTGGGATGATGCTTCATACTTTTTCTTGTTACTGTATATACTGTACCACATTAGTATTGGCAAAATGTTTTGTCACTGATGAAACTAAGATTTAACTTTTTGGAAAGAACATGCAGCACTACAGATGACGTGAAAAGGCACTGCATATCATCATGAAAACATCATCCCAAGAGTAAAGTATGGTGGAAGAAACATTATGAATTGGACCTGCTTTGCTGCACCACGGCCTGGCCAGTTTGTAATGTCTTTTTTTTCTTTTCTTTAGAAATTCTATATAATATGTTCTTTAGGAATTATATAAAACATTTTCAGAAGCGATCCCAATCTAATAATGGTTTACAAATATCACCAAAAAATAGGTAATATCTTACATAGTGAAATTATGTTTGTTAAAGGAGCAAAAACACTAAAACATGATGGAGGGGATGCTTAGGGTTGGTAACATATAAATAACAGATCAGGTAAGTAGCATGATTAGTTAATTTACTGAAGATGTCATTTGATATGAACATTTACATTTGATATGAACAATTACATACCCAATAATAAAAGTTTCTTCTAGAGTTCATCTCTCTTTCTTTGAAACTTGTTTCTTTTGTTATTTGTGCCTAACTGTTTTTTTCAGCAGTCAGGTTATTGTAACTGGTCTGTGTCTGGTTTCTGTCTGTAGTCAGCTTGACACACAGTATTGCGATAGCAACCAGAAAGAAAATAACCAGCATCAGCAGACACACCACAGCCAGTCTGTTACACCTGTGTCCTGAGCTATTTGGTTCTCAAGCTAAAAAGTGAAAAAGCTAAAAAGTGATTATATATATTTTTTTATTTTATTTTATATATATATATATATATATAGTATATTATCTACATACGATGGGGTAATCGAATAATTTGCATTAGTAGTTGTTAGTAGTAATAAGTAGTCTGTGTATAAATGTGAATGTGTGAGCGTACCTGAAGTCATAGCTTCCTTATTGCTTTTGGTCACTTTTGTTTCTGTTGCATCTTCATTCACATAGATATCCTCATATAAGCTCTCTTTTTGATCAGATGTCTTGCAGTCTGCTGAAAGGTTTTGATAAACTGATACACTCATCTTTCTGTAATGAGGCTATAAATACAGTGAGCCTACAATCTTTTGTAAATGTAGATCTCTACAGTGTTCTGAGCTCTGAGGATCAGGGTGTGAAAAAATGTTTTCCTGTTTCTAGATTAGTGGTGAAATCTTTTCACACATCACCATGTGCATGTGCCACATGTAAAGGCTTCTCTCTTTATAGTTTAGATAGACACGTTCACTTTGTGGGAAAATTCAACACTCAAAACCATTTTACATTTTTATTGTTTTAAAGATAGCTTACAGAAGTTCCTTATACACTCATAGCATAACTTTACACACTATAACATGAACACCACTGCTGTGCAACATTGATCACCACTAGGTGTTAATGGTTTTATACACCAATCATCAAGGACATCAAGGATCATACTGTAGCTCTCCCTTGCCCGTGGTCCAGCCTGTCTCCTCCAATCTCCCAGAAAAGCCAATATAGCACAAATTGCTGGAAAAAAAAAATCAATGCTAGCCATGAAAGAAAGATATCAGAATACCCAATGCACCACAGCCTGCCGCACATAGGGTCATCAGGCAAAGAGCCCAAGAAAACCGATCCGGCCTCCAACCTCTCCAAATCCCAATCCGATTGAACACCCATGGGATGTGCCAGACAAAAACATCCAATCCCACAACCCACAGCAGCTAAACAATCTGCTGCCAACATCCTAGGGCCAGACACCACAGCATACACCCAGAGTCCCACAGGGCCATACACCAAGGGGGTTGAACTGCCAAGAGCCACAAGGGGAACTCAAAACCTAGGTGGTTTTAATGTTATGGTTTTATTGTTACAACTGATCAGTTTAATTTGTTAATTCCAGTGATTTTACCTTTAATTTTACTTTATTCAAATGCTTTTTTTAGATGTTAATACTTTACTCAAGCAAATAAAAATTCAGTACATGTGTTCTTATACTTTCATCTGTGATGTAAAGTGTTGCTATGTTCTGGACAGATATAACTGAGAAGTTAAATGACCTGCTCCTAGAACTGATGAAAGATGAAAACATATGATATCTGATCAGCGGCACGGTTGCTTAGTGTTGCCGTGCACCTCTAGGGCCCGGATTCGATTTCTTGCCAGGTTCGATTCTTGCCTCTGTGTGCGTGGAAGTTGCATGTTCTCCCCATGTTTGATGGGTTTCCTCCAGGTATTCCAATTTCCTCCCACAGTCCAAAGACATGTAGAGTAGGCTAATTGGAGGTTCTGAACAGGCAGAGGTGTGGCCATTTTTACACACATGTGATAAAGAGAGAACCACCACTTGCTTAGGGACGTGGTAAATGTTCGTAAAAGGTGGTAGAATGATGGCTCAACACGCAATAGCAATTCAGTGCAAAGTGAAATTAATTTACAGTGCTGGGAAAATGTACAGTCCACTGGTGAAGTATATTTACAGGTGCACGAATAAAACAAGGGGGGAAAAAAACAGAGTACCAAAAAAAAAAACAGCAAAATAAAGGAGAACAAATCCAAAAATTATATACAGTGAGTATCCACAATATGCTGTTAGAAAGTTTGCTCAAGGCATCACAGTTGCACTCCCAACTCAAGCCTTTATTTGGAGTCTGGTATCCTCTTTTATAGGCCAGACTCCGCCCCTTTCTGGGACTTCTCATAAATGGGTAAGTACCGCTAGTCAAGGAAACATTACTTTACCCATCGTCGCCTAGTTAAATCACATTTAACACAACTCTGGTATAGATTCCATTTAAAAAAAAAGGAAAAAAAAACATTAATTTACAATACAATGCATTTAACACTTAAATTTTCCACACATGCAAATTCAGGCACCCCTCCTGACATTAGACAATAATCTGGCCGGGCTCCGTGATGGGCTCAGTGACGTCATAACTGCACGCCGCCTGGTCTCTCTGTTTGGCCGATTCAGCGTCGCACACTAGAGTGCCAGGCATTGCAGACCTGATTAAACACAGCAAACAGACAAGACAAGACAACACATCAACAAAGGTGCAACATGAATGTGAAATGTCCGGGATTATGAACATTCTCAATTATGTGTGAGAGTGTGTGTGTGTGCCAGTGTTGCCCAGCAGTGACATAGGCCAACTTTGTCACAACGTGGTTGCCAGGCAACGCCGCCGCAAGGCAATCAGCCTGGACATGCCACACCTGGAGGTCCATCTATTTAAGTATTTTATCTTTTCTTTTTTTTTCTTTTCTTTTTCATCTTTGGCCCTGATACCTTACCAGTGCTGGTGTGGAGGTATCAGGACCAAAGATAAAAAAAGAAAAGAAAAAAGAAAATGCATGCATAAAATACAAGAGAGAGAGGCAAAGACCCAGCCTCTGTCTCCTTAAGACGTCAGCAAGAGAGAGAGAGAGCGATACGCATCGGTTCAGCATGAGCTCTTAGTTTAACTTAATAATGTAAAGCACAAAAACACAAACTCTCTCTCATATAAATCTTACGTAAGGGCATAGGCCCTGAGAGGATATAGGTTTTATTTTTATTTTTCAGAGCCCCGTCCGGTCTAGCACAGACGGCGGAGCTCTGTTTATTTTGTGTTTCCAGTTTTCTTTTGTTTCCGTTTAGTTCACAATTACTAATCCTATGCTATCTTTAAACGGAGTGGTCTTCCCATGCGTATCATAAGCACTTTCACAACCTCCAGTGCTTGATAAGCATGAGAAAGCCCTAACATTTTAATTTCAGAGACGTGTGGGATTAATAAGCGCCTCAAGCAAATTTTGGGGCAACTTGAGGCACGCGCCACTTTTGGCTTTCCATCTGGCCATGAGTCGATTCCGGAGTCGACTTGCGCCCCCGCAATATACATATTGCCTCACACATCTTAAACTCATTTCAGTAATTTGCTTTTGATTCGGTAAAGCTGCTTTGCAACAATGACCGTTGGTAAAAGTGCTATATGAATAAAACTGAACCGAATTTCTTGCATTTTGATAGATGTTTACTGTAACTCTCACCATCTCTGCCACCTAACACATATACTGTAGAATGATGTTTCTAAGCTCATCAATCAAATGTGATTTAAAGTAATTTCTGTACATACAGTATGTCTTAAATATATCAAGTGAAACCTAGATTTTCCAAGTTACATCTTAATTAAGAGTTTTAGAATTTCATGTACCCAGAATGTGTCACATTTCAAGTTGCAAAGTATATTTGATTGTGACACAAAATTACATAGAGAGGCAGTCTGTGATTGTTTGCACAAATATTCACATCCCAAAACATGCATGGGCAAAATCACAAGTATACCTTGGAAAATTTAACTATTTGTTATATGGGCAATTTTTTATTTATTTATGTATTTGTTTGTTTATTCATTACTTTTTTATACAGATTGTAAAGTGTATTAGCAAATGTCATGACTGTGTTAGTTTAATTTCCCTGAATAAAACCAACAATTGGAGATTTACTTATTTATAACATAATGCAGGTCAAATAAAAAAAAAAAGAAAAAGCAATGATTGTTAATCACTTTGTATTTTTCATTCATAAAAGATTTCATGACAGCATTCGGACACACACATCCAGACTGTGTAACAGCTTTTTTCCATAAGCCATCCGTCTAATCAACAAAAGGGGGCTGGTCAACAGATCGATTCCTCTATCGTGCTTGTACTGTATAGTTGAAGTCAAAAGTTTACACACACCTCAGCCAAAATACATTTAAACAAAATGTTTTTTCAAACATTTAATCTGAGCAAACATTCCATGTGTTGGGTACGTTAGGATCACTTTACTTCATTTAGGGATGTGGGATGTCAGAATAATAGTAGAAAGGAAGACTTATTTCACTTTATATTTTTTTCATTACATTTGCAATGGGTCCGAAGTTTATGTACACTTAGTATTTGGTAGCATTGTCTTTAAATTGTTTAACTTGGGTCAAACATTTCTGGTAGCCTTCCAGAAGCTTCTTACAATAGGTTACTGAAATTTTAGCCAATTCCTCCCGACAGAACTGGTGTAGCTGAGTCGGATTTTGTAGGCCTCCTTGCTTGCACAGGCTTTTTTTTAATTCTGCCCCCAGATTTTCTATTGGATTGAGGTCAAGGCCACTCCAATATCTTGACTTTGTTGTCCTTAAGCCATTTTATCACAACTTTGAAAGGACACTTGGGTATGATTTTATGTAGTACAGAGTATGATTTAATCAAGCTTTAACTTCCTAGCCATGCTTCTTGAGACATCACACACCTATGAGATGCTCACACATACACACAAACTCTCCATGCACACACGCCTATGAGACGCGCGCACACACAAAGTCTCTGTGCACACACACTCACCTATGAAATGCGCACAAACAAAGAAATTGTAGCGGTGCAGAGAAGGAGTGAACGACGGATCTTTATGTCAGCGGAAAAGGGAATGAAATATGTCACAATAATTTAAATTCTAATTTAATTAAGAATCTTAGTATTATAGGCTAGTAATCTGTAAAAATTTAAAAAATAAAAATAATACATCTCCGTACAGTACATTTTGTTAATTAATCGAATATTTCTTTCATAAGTTATAAACGTTTCAATACGTTAT
>JAOVVA010058500.1:0-13959 GCA_028565275.1 Leiocassis micropogon
GTAGAGTTTCTGACTAGTTTGTTTAACAAGATCTTGGAGAGTGAGAGGATTCCAGAGGAATGGAGGAGAAGTGTATTAGTGCCGATTGTTAAGAACAAGGGAGATGTGCAGAGCTGTGGCAATTACAGAGGTATAAAGCTAATGAGTCATACAATGAAGCTGTGGGAAAGAGTAGTGGAAGCTAGGTTAAGTGCAGAGGTGAGCATTTGTGAGCAGCAATGTGGTTTCAGGCCTAGAAAGAGTACATCAGATGCTGTATTTTAAAAAGAGTTGCATTGTGTCTTTGTAGATTTAGAGAAACGTACGACAGGGTGCCGAGAGAGGAGCTGTGGTGTTGTATGAGGAAGTCTGGAGTGGCAGAGTGGTGCAGGACATGTATGAGAGCTGTAAGACAGTGGTGAGATGTCCTAGGTGTGACAGAAGAGTTCAAGGTGGAGTTGGGTCTGCATCAAGGATCGGCTCTGAGCCCCTTCTTGTTTGCTATGGTGATGGACAGGATGACAGATCAGGTTAGACAGTAGTCTCCATGGACAATGATCTTTGCAGATGACATTATAAACACACAGGTTGACACAGACACAAGTTTAAATGGCTTGCACCATATTCCCAATGCAGTGGGAACAGTGGAAAAATGGAAAAATGTGCATTTATGAAGTTCATTCGACTTCCTAGCCATGTCCCTGTCAGGTTCTCATTGTGTCTATCACATTGTCACTAATTTCCTATCACAAATATGATCACACTCTCACCAGATGAACGTGAACTTAATAGGGTTTGTGGATGTTGTATAGTGGGAACAGGGCTCAATGTATACCCAGTTACAGTTGCAGTTTGTTGCTGAGGCTCGAACTGCTGACCTTCTGCCCAGCAACCTAGAAAGAAAGAAAAATAATTAAGCATTGTTTCAAACATTTAAATGTACAATTACCACTGACATTTTGTTGCAAATAAAAAAAAAATGTAAACTTGAAGAAACAATTTGCTCCAGATTTAAGGTAGAGATGGAAAACTCAACCTGGAATGAATTATGTTAAATATTGAGATATTTTCAAATACACACACATCTGCAACATGTTCTTAGACTTGTGAAAATCTGTGACCTGTTGCATAGAGGCTGCAGGTGATGAAACCGATTAAGTGGTTCATTAGAAAAATATTAAATGAATGTAAATTTTCACACAAAGGTCACATTTTTCATGGTTATATTATGCATGTCTTATCAAAAACACATCATCCTGTAAAATGATGTAAACATGGTATACTGTGGTCAACAACTCTTCCTACTAAGTAGCAGAGCTGAGCAACATTCTAAATTTCCCAGTGTAAATTAGGATCAATAACAGTCTTACAGTGAATACATTAATGCTTTATGAGTTTCATAGGAACCAGAGTATTCTATATACACTCAGGTCAGGAGCTTCAGTTAAGGAAAAATCTAGACAAGTCATGACATTTTGTTCCTACATTAATATTTTGGGGGTAATCTTAATGTTAGATGCTCACTCAGAACAACATCAACAATCCCAAACAATCTGGTTTCAAAGTGGCACATTTCACAGAGACTGCCCTTCTGTCAGTCACTGAGTAGCTTCATGCTGCTAGATCAGCTAAATTGTCCTCATTCCCTGAACCGCTCAGCTGCATTTGACACAGTGAACCACAAGATTATATTATCTGCTCTTACAAGCCTTACATGTAATGGCATAGCATTGGTTCGCTTCTTACCTAGAAGATAGGTCATATGAGGTGATGTGGAGGGGATTTACATCTGTCCCATGCAGACACTCTAATGGTGTTCCACAGGGCTCAGTACTGGGTCCTCTTCTGTTCTCCGGTCTCTTGGCCGCATGGTTTTTCAAACCATTGTTTGCAGAACTTATCTCTCCTTTCCTCCCTTAGACACTTACGTTTCCATCCGGATCTCAGCATGTCTGGCAGACAGCTCATCAGCTGAAGCTCAATCTGAGTAAAACCCAAACTGCTGTTCATCCCTTTTGATTAATCCCTCTGTCAGGATCTTTTGATCTCCCTCAACAACAATCAGATCACTCTTTCAGCCTCTGCCCGCAATCTTGGGGTAACTCTGGACAATCATCTGTCATTTTCCCCAAACGTTTCTAATTTTACTCGTTCTTTTGATTTCTTTTTTCCATCATCAAAAGAATCCTCCCATTTCTTTCTTCAAATGCTACTCAGGTGCTTCTTCAGTCCCTTGTTATTTCAAGGCTGAACTACTGCAACTCACTCCTGGCAGGTCTGCCTTTGTCCTCCATTCATCCTCTCAGCTGATCCAGAATGCAGCTGCACGTCTCGTTTTCAACCTACACAAGTTCTTAAACACCACCCCACTTCTCTACTCTCTGCTCTGGCTTCCTGTAGCTGTACCAAATCCAAACCCTGGTGCAGCTACAAAGCTGAAAATGGCTGTGTGGCAGTGTGCGCAAGATAAAAACAAAAATAGAAAGAGCAATTATTTCCCTGCACCCATGCTTCCCAAGGTCTGTGTCTGCTGCCCGCATTCTCCACATATGTAAAGTGGACATGGAAAACATGGACACTGGGAGCACCGGTGCCAGCCACACCCCAAAGCATTTTATCAGACACCTCCTTGAGACGAGCATCCAGCAATTCAATTCAATTTTATTTGTATAGCACAAAACGCAGCTTACTAAATTTGAGCAATGCGTAAAGGATATAAGAGACTGGATGCTTATTAACTTCCTTCTGCTTAATCCTGATAAGTTCTAGTCATAGGACCGCATGGAGCTAGAAACAAGATTTTAAATCACACTGTAACCTTAGATGGCCTTTCTGTTCTCTCTAGTGCAACAGTAAGAGATCTCAGTGTGATTATAGATTCTAGTCTTTTGAAGCTCATGTAGAAAATATTACCAGAATAGCATTCTTTCACCTCAGAAATATTGCCAAGTTAAGGAATATATTGTCACTAAACGATGCAGAAAAACTAGTTCATGCTTTTATCACCTCTAGGTTGGACTATTGTAACACTTTACTATCTGGTTGTTCAACTAGGTGTATAAACAAGCTTCAGTTAGTCCAGAATGCAGCAGCAAGTGTCCTCACTAGAACCAGAAAATACGAGCACATCACCCCTATCTTATCTTTACTTCATTGGCTGCCTGTGAAATTTTGCATTGATTTTAAAATAATACTTTTGCAATATAAAGCATTAAATGGTCTCACGCCGCAGTATCTGAGTGAAGTGATAGTATTTTACCATCCGCCACGCCTACTTCGATCAAATGATGCAGTCAGACACAATCTCAGTGTTTAAGTCCAGGCTAAAAAACTATTTATTTAATCAAGCATTTTTGTAAATAGATTAGCCTTAGGTAAAGGAGCAGATCTGGGGGACTCATGGACGTAGAGTATCATGGTGAACTGGTATGTTTAGATGCTGTCTTCCCTACTCTCATTGATTATTTAGGTTTGTTGACGGTGAGGTGATTGGTTGCTTTACATCTCAGGGAGCTCATGTTTGTGTTTCCTTCTGGCTCTCCCTTTTAGTTATGCTGTTATAGTTAGTCCTGCCAGAGTCCCTTCTTGCACTCTAAATATACATTCACATTATACATTATGTGACTGGGACCATACTTAACTGTTATCTCTCCTCTTCTGCTCTCCCCTATCCTGTTCTCTCTCTCTCCCTCTCTCTGTCTAGCTACACATGTCGTTCCTGAGCTGCCATTGATCCAGACTCCCTCTGCCCTCTGGACCTGTCTGACTCTTCCTGATGCCCCGCTTCTGGTAGGAGATCTTGTCACGTGGATGCCCCGTGTGTCTCTTTGTAATGCGTCTGGTGTCTGGGGACAGTTTCATTCTATCATATTAACTGATGTTGACAGCAGTTTCTCTGAGGACTTGACTTGGCTGCAGTTGCTTGATAGTTCAGGACTGAAATTTTCTACGAGTCTACGTGAGCCTCCAATATTTACCTGGACTCCATATTAACATCACCTGTTCTACTGAACGACCTGCCACCTAATACACAGTATGAATGCAGATCAATTCCTGCTTTCGGTTTCACACAAATGAGGATGGGTTCCCTGTTGAGTCTCAAGGTTTCTTCCTATTGCCATCTCAGGGAGTTTTTCCTTGCCACTGTCGCCCTCGGCTTGCTCATCAGGGACTATCTGACCATTTTTTATTAATACACATTCACATTCCATATAAACTTAAATAATTATTTTGATTGTGTAAAGCTGCTTTGCGACAATGACAATTGTTAAAAGCACTATACAAATAAAATTGAATTTAATTTAATTGAATTGAATTAACTGTGCGTCATCAGCATAATAATGAAAACTAATACAATGCTTACAAATTATGTTGCCTAGAGGAAGCATGTAAAGAGAAAAAAGCAGTGGGCCTAAAACTGAACCCTATGGAACACCAAACTCCACTTGAGAACATGCAGAATTGTGACCATTTAAATCTACAAACTGATAACAATCAATCAAATAGGATCTGAGCCAGGAGAGGGCCATCCCTTAATTCCTACTACATTTTCTAATCTGTGAAGGAGAATACTATGATCAATAGTGTCAAAAGCCGAGGTCGAGTAACACAAGTATAGTGACGCAACCCTGATCAGAGGCCAATAGGAGGTCATTTATTACTTTAATAAGTGCTGTCCAGCAGCATTTGCTTTTATAGCAGCTCGTGCAGGGCCTGCAGACAACAACAACAGAGCTCACATGCATCCAGCAGTGTGGAGGATGAGATCTCCCTCTCCCCAACCAATGCAAGGATGCCCAATGCCTCCTCACAAAGCTGACACCCATTTTATGACCTTGAATCTCCAGACCCTCAAGAGGACTGCAGCACTGGAGGGCTGGCTGAAGCAGGAATGAAGCACAATCCTCATACCTCTACTCACCAGGGAAGTCTAAAGAGCCTATTTCATCCTCAAGGATGTAAATGTAAGATTGTCACTTACATTTTTGCACATAATACAAACCAGAAACTTGGAGAAACAATTTGATCCTACTTTTAGTTTATTTTAGTTCTTACACTGGTGAGAATTTGTAATTTGTTGCCTAATGGCTGAGACAGACATCTTTTGTATAAAGAAAAAAGCATGATATACGTGCAAATATCCAAAGTCAAAGAATAGAAAAGAAAGACTTTTAGTAAGTGTATATACATGGCAAGTTTACTACAATGTAAAAAAAAAACAGGCTGTAAAAAAAGTTGCACAGCTTTTTTAAGTTTAGTCAACTTTTTTAATTTTCTGTCCAAACAAAATATTTTACATAGCTGTTTAGTTGACACAATGTGTACTCAGATCAAAATCAAAAGTTGACTCAATTTGTAATTTAAATATTTAAGTCAGCTCAAGTAGTATGGTTGTGGGCTCAATAAATTATATTTGTCTAGGGTTGACTTAGCCCAACTTTTATCCACTCAAAAAAAATGAGTTGTCTCCCATTTTAGCCCATTCATGTAGTTAGTCCAAGTGATTGTTTTTCTATAAAAAAAAAACAAGTTAGCCTAACAGCACCCCAACAATTAAGAAACACAAGCATTACTTAAAAAATAAAATAAAACGTTATTCTTGCAAAACTAATCAAAGTTAAAACAGTGATCTGCACTGTTTTAAGCTCAAGCTCAATCAGATTGGATGGAGAGCACCTGTGAATAGCAATTATCAAGTCTTGAACAGATTCTCAATTGGATTTAGGTCTAGACTTTGACTGGGCCTTTCTAACACATGAATATTCTTTGATCTAAACAATTCATTATAGCTCTGGCTGTAAGTTTAGGATTATTGTCCTGCTGGAAGGTGAACCTCCACCCCAGTCTCAAGTATTTTGCAGACTCTAAAAGGTTAAATATTGCCATGTATTTGGCTCCATCCATCTTCCCATCAACTCTGACCAGATTTTCTGTCCCTGCTGAAGAAAAACATTCTCACATCATGATGCCGCCACCACCATGCCTAGTGTTAGTTTCACGTCACACATAACAATTTGCATTTAGACCAAAGTTCAATTTTGGTCTCTCTCAGAGCAGCTTCTTCAACATGTTTGCTGTGACCCCACATGACTTGTCACAAACAGGCCTTATTATGGCTTTCTTTTAACAATGGCTTTCTTCTTGCCACTCTTCCATAAAGGCCAGATTTGTGGAGTGCACAACTAATAGTTGTCCTCTGGACAGATTCTCCCACCTGAGCTGTGGATCTCTGCAGCTCCTCCAGAATTACCATGGGCCTTTCAGTATAGGATGGACGCCATGCCTTGGTAAGTTTGTAGCTGTAACATACTCTTTCCATTTTCAGATGATGAATTGGACAGCGCTCTTTGAGATGTTCAAATTTTGGGATATTTTTTTATGCCCTAACCCTGTTTTAAACTTCTCTACTGAGACTTTATTCCTGACCTTTCTGGTGTGTTCCTTGGCCTTCATGATGCTGTTTGTTAATTAACATTCTCTAACAAACCTCTGAGGGCTTCACAGAACAGCTGTATTTATACTGAGATTAAATCATACACAGGTGGGCTCTATTTACTAATGAGGTAACTTCTGAATGCAATTGGTTCCACTGTATTTTAGTTAGGGGGATCAGAGTAAAGGGAGCTGAATACAAATGCACGCCACCATTTTCAGATTTTTATTTGTAAAAGTTATCATTAGTTTATTATTTTCCTTCCACTTCACAATTATGTGCAACTTTGTGTTGGTCTATCACATAAAATCCCAATAAAATACATTTTATTTGTGGTTGTAATGTGGAAACCATGTGGAAAAGTTCAAGGGGTATATATCTGAGTACAGAAAGGAAGAGCTTTGGCAATTTCTCTGGACAGGTTTGGGCGAATCTCTTGTCTAATATTCTTTCTTGCTGTTGTTTCAAGCACTGGCTGGACTACTTGGGTTGCCAGATTTCATCAAAATTTAAACAACACATCTAAAAATAACACCAAAAAGAACTGACAGTGTGCAAAGATTTTTTTGGCTGCATGTGAGTCTCTGCGTGGAAACAAGGTCACCTTGATGCACAAACTTTTTTCAAAATAAACTGGAGTCAGCCCAGCTTTGCATCCCCATCGCCAAAGAGGAAAAGTCCATGAGAGGTCTGCGTTAGGGCCCCTGATCCCAGCCGGGAAAGCCGCCCAGCCGACGGACATCAAGGAGAGACTCTGGTCAGTGGCCGCGCCCAGAGAGAGCTGGGAGGGGCCGGTCTTGGCTCATGTCAGCTGGAGGGGTCGTTGTCATGAGAGCGTGCAGGAGCGCTTCCTCCGCGTGCTCCAGTCACTCTACCTGCCGCCACCTGTCGCCAGCTGTGTGCCTGCATGTCAGCTGGGCACTGCCATCGGACTCGCATGTGCACACCTTTACCTTTATAGCACTCAATTGAGGGTTTTTCAACACTTACCTCTTCAGGAATCTGGTATCAGGTGGTGATGACTTTCTCTTTCTGCCTTGTCCAGGTAGCCACTGTTCCTTTAACTTTATCTTTATTCCTTAATCTTTGTTCTTGTTTTTTATGGTCAAACATCTCCATCAAAAAATCTCTAGAAAGTCCAGGTATTTGATGTGTTCTAAATCAAGTACGCCTAAGGGATATAATCTGATCTTGAGATAATACCTGATTTGCAAATTTGTGCTCTAATAAAGGATTTTATCCAGAGGGAGTTGAATAATTCTGAGACTGCAGTAATCATTGAAATGAGCTAGTACTGTTGACTTTGGAGAAATCACTTGTTATTTTAGTTGTGTTGTACTATTTAAATTGCTCTTATTTCATTGATTTTATTTAAAAAAAAAACAGCTGCAAGTTAGTAATTTTGGCAAAGAAAACAATTTTTCAGTGGGGTTGAATGTGCAACCGAGCATCCATTCCCTCACTTACTCACTCATCGTCTCTACCACTTTATTCTGTATTCAGGGTTGCGGGGGGCCTGGAGCCTATACTCATTCACACATTATGGACAATTTGGGGAATTAGCCAAATCTGCAGGTCTTTGGCCTGTGGGAGGAAACCGGAGTACCAGGAGGAGGAAACCCGCCAAGCATGGGAAGAACATGCAAACTCCATGCACACAGAGATGGGAATCAAACCTGGACAGACCCTGAAGGTGCAAAGTGACAGTGCTAACTACAACACCACCTTGCCGCCAACTGTACAGGGTCAGCGTAAGGGTTAGGTTTTATGTATATTCATAAAACTTTGAAAAGAAAAAGTGTTAAAAATTAAGACAAAACGTCAAAATACCAAGATGGGCAGTAGTAAGACTCTAGATACACCTTATCCCTGCTCACATTCTTGTTCCTTGTTCCAAAGTGATGTAAAACCTGTGTCTCTGGCAACCCTGACGAGAGCCACACAGGGACGTGACTAAATGACTGGATGTGACCAAAGTCTGCTTCAAAAGACCATAACTTTGTGTGAAAAAGAGAGAAAAGTCAGATCTGCTTTACATTTATGCGCAACAAAGTGATGTACAGTATCCTTTTTCATCCTGACTCCAGTTTGTTGAGAGTAAACACAGTATCTGGGACATGGCAAATGGGTAAGTGTGAACTTTATACAACTTTATACACTCTATACAACTCTTAACTCCATCAGCGAGAACCATCAGCTGTTAGCAGGAGAAGATAAAACCTTTAAGTTCAAAGCATTTTGGCAATTATTTGTTTTGCTGTTATTTTAATAAACATATACAGGAATCAAGACTGTGCAATATAGAGTGACATTTCATTTTTTACAACACAAAATATATAATATAATGAACTGAACACCAAACTCGACTGAGCTAAAATTTAGAAACTGGGTCATAAAGGCAATGAAAAAGCACAAAAACACACAGTCATGTGTTTCTATGGTTGTTTTCAGTTAATATTAATAATATAAATATGCTAATTTTGTGAGTTATGCAACTTCATTCACATATTCTGGTTGTGGTAAAGTTGACCCTTTATAAAAGTAATGAGAACTTTCGTTTTACCTGACATATTCAAATACCGAAATACACTGTTTGAAGTCTGAAGCTTCCCCGTTTACACACATCAAAGAGGCTTCTATATAAGCACATATATCTATTGTTTTATTGTCATTGACCTATGCTGTGTTGCCGGCACGTATCTGTGCCACTTTAGTTTTAAGAGTTTTAATTTACCAACAACATGGATAAAGAAACATTGAGAAATCTCTGGAGGGGCATTTAGGGTTTAAACCCCATGTAGGGGTGTAAATTCAGGTAAAATGGGGAAGATTACTTTCTGTTCTCATATCTGAGAATGAAAAGTTCAGCCCTATGTTCCTCTTGCAGTAAAACCTAAATGTTCGTATTTAAATGCTTTTAAAGTTATTCCACTTCATCACTACATCAACCTGCAACTATTACAATGAGTACTTTAATTTTAAAAAATGTGTCATTTCTTTATTTAATTTATAGTTAAACGTAAAGGCATGCAGTGTTCTCTAAGCAAGTTAGTTCATGTTTGCACTTGCAGTCGTCTCCCCACCCTGTTTTCATGTGCTAAGGTAACATGAAAACAGGATTTAGATTTAGAACGAGGAGCCAAGGATCATGAGAATTAACTCTATTTCCTCCAAACCAGTGTGCATAGTGAAATTACAGCACTGCAGCGTAGTGTTTTATATCTGATGTCATTTCAGGAATCACCTGTTTCATGTATATTGAAATGTAAGCTTGTATGTGTTAAACTAATGTGCAATTACCTACCTAGGAATCATTAACAAATTATTTTCTTCTTTTTGTAAGTCGCTCTGGATAAGAGCGTCTGCCAAATGCCTAAATGTAAATGTTTTATCAAAAGCTGATATTGAATATATAACAATCTACACTGCCTGGCCAAAAAAAAAAAAAGATTTAAATAAGCAGATAATTGCTGCAGTGATTAATGTGTTTCAGCCACAACACTTCTTTAAAACCCAACGGATGGAGTGAGGAGCTTCTCATTTCTTAAACATTCAAGTGGAAAGTTGTATCCCATGTTAATGGAAAGGAAAAGATATGAATTATGACAGAAATGTCAAATTACTATCCGTTATCACCCAAATGAGGAAGGGTTCCCTGTTGAGTCTGGTTCCTCATAAGGCTTCCTATTTCCATCTCAGGGAGTTCTCTCAGAGAGTTTTCCTTTGTTACACATATTCAAGTAAAAGTACAAGCACTTGCCCAAAAATTGTACTACAAGTAGATCTACCAATTCAAATATTTATTTATTTTTTTTACATTTGTTTGTTGTAGTAAACCTGCACACACTGGAGGAACCTTGGCCAACTTTTCTTACATCTGCATCGTGTGGATCAGCGTCTGTGTGGGTAAGGCACTTTTTTTTTTCATACGACCAATTCAACATAAGGTTCTTAAAACTGTCCAGAATAATCTAGATTTTAATCTTCCCATTTCAGAAAGACATTCTGCAGTACATCAGGTCAATGTATCTGGCACAGTGGGTTCTACAGTTGTCCTTCCATGTGAATTGACAAGTGTAGAACAAGGAATTAGATGGGGCTTTGTTCAAAAGCTTGTGTTTGAGAGAAAGGATGGGAAGACCTTTCAGGGTAGCAGTTATAAGGATCGTGTGGATGTTCCTGTGGATGAGCTGCGTAAGGGGAACTGTTCCTTGGTGTTAAAAGATCTGAAACTGACTGATGAGGGTACCTACACCAGCTACAAAGCAACAAGATCCACTTCGAACTCCACATCTCATTATTTTATCCCAGAAGAGCTCCAGATTGGCTGTGTTAAACTTTCAGTATCTAGTGAAGGTGAGTCAGAACACACAATAACCATTAAAAACACACCTGAAAACAGAGCTGTACATAAGGAACTAAAAGTGCCACCTCTGCCAGTATCGTCATTCATGGATGCACGGCCATCTTTAAAACAACTGTTAGTACCCAAGGGCTAAAGCCAAATGTAAGCACAATTACACTCAGGTCTATAAGTATTAGGACAGTGACACTATTTGTGTATAGTTGTACCTCTTTTCACAGCAAGCAATACGTGATTAAAGTGTAGATGCTCTTTTATTAGGAACATTACCTCCAGTCATTTTATCTCATTCCTCCATCTTAACAAGGTCAATAGTAATGGGACACCTGATGTAAGCATGTTTTTAGACAAACATATTTAATCACATACTGTATATGACAATATTCAAAACACTCGTAAACCAAATGAAATTTTCCCATAAGAAATAATAGAAACTCAAATTATTCGTTCCACAGCCCCCCCAAAAAATAAATGCATAAAAATAATTAATACAAAATATAAAGTAAAAATAAAACAAATTAAGCTGCACTTTACAAAAATAAATCCCGACAGATAAGTTTTTCCGTTTGTGCGCGCAACCGCTGTGTGTGTGTGTGTGTAAAGCTAAAGTAAGGAGCCCCTCCCCCCCTTCTCGTCTTACACAGTTACCCTTCCTCCACTTTTTTCTCACACGCGCACACAACGAAAACACTGTTTTATCGGAAAAAATAAACAAGAAATCTCTCTAATGACACTCGGTTGAGCAACACACTAACGGAATCACTGCTGTAAAGTAAAAAAAAAATTAACCTGCACTTTACCTTTGAAAAGAATCGCGACAGAGCAGTGTTTCTGTGTAGAGCAGAGAGAAAGAGAGTGTGTGTGTGTGAAGGTGAAAGTAGGACAGGTCTGTGTGTTTGTGTGTTATCATGAAGAAACCTTAGCAAATTCAAGGACACGTGGCACTCTGTCATAACGTTGTCGAGAGCAACATGATCAAAAAGTGGCGGAGTGCAAGGAAAATCCACGCTGCCCACATTGTCAATGCTATCAATGCTGTCGCTATGGTAATGCTTGCAGGTGTGCTTAGCTACAGGGAAGGCAGGAAAGGAGTAAGATTTGGAGACATGAGCAAGGTACAAATGCTGAAGAACTAAAAGTTTAACAGAAAGGGAGATGCTCACCCACGGCCTGTCTCCGAGTGACTGATGACATAGGCCCAGAAAACGGGAGACTGTATGAAAACATTAAGCACCTCCCACTTTAAGCACCTCCCACTTTTTTAACAAAGTTAATGAAGACGGTTAAAAGATAATAGAAATTAAAAATAAGGAAAAAAGGATTATAATGGGCAATTGATAGAAATTACATACAGTAGGTACCCAATTGAAATGTTCGTTTTACCGCCGCGGCGAACGGCAACAGCATTTGGGTTTGTGCGTTTGCTGCCTTTTACCGCTGAGTGGCGCAGAGCTGCACGTAGTAGCGGATAAAACGAAGTGAAACATTGTAGTTAAACAAACAGTACTAAATTTACAGTACAAATGTAGAATTCAAATTAAATGAAATCTTATTAGGATCGAATTTAAGTGAAATAAACATTAACACAGTGAGCCTTTAGATTTTATCATGTATAATTAGAAACGAATAAATGACCATAAAATTAAAACATTGTCAGGACGTTCTACTGCGTCAGCAGATGTTGATGTCATTCAGCCCCGCTTGTGTTTTTGCGTTATTATAAGAATGAAATGCAGTAGGCTGTTATGATCTGTAACGGGTCGACCCATGTTGTACGGGCGGCACCATAAAGCATGGACACGAGGCAAGTTCTTACGGGAAAAAGGGTGGAGTGGCAGAACGGAGCACGCGGAGGCAGCACTCCTGCACGCTCCCTCGTGACGGCGCTTCTCCCGCTGTCGATGGCCGGCGGGAGTTCTCGCTGACGCAAATGCAAAAACTTAACACAAACGTCCTCGCGGCCTTTTCCTCTTCGGAGCTCGCGCAGCTCTTTCTCGCGCTGTCCTCAGCGCGGGGATCAAAGGGCGGAAATCCGGTGTACGTTTTTAAAGTCCCTGGGGCGCGTCACATCACCCCACTCGCATGCCACTCTCCTATTCTCCACCGCATCACGTTAATAGGACCTCGTACTAAACTCCGCGCCTTACTTTTATAAATCGTAGCAAGCCTGAAATCATATTAACATTAATTATCGCCAGCCGGCGCGAATAAACGGCTCCTCCCTTTGCATACCTGCAGAAGAGGGTGCCGCCTATCTAGGGAGCCAACGGAGTGAACGAGTAGCGATAGTAGATTTGGGAGCACGCCCATCACAGGCGCACGCCGTAACAGATCATCATAATTTTCTTTAATAGTAAATAATGACCCTGTTGCGCTGTACCACAGCTGGCAAAACCTTATGAAATACAAGTTAAACATTAAACAAATTTACAAAAAAACAGACGTGGTTTTAGACTGTTTTTCCCGACGCATTCATAATCATCGGATCAACATCCCGGAGCCCAAACCCCTTTTAAATTAAATTAACAAATATGTAAGTAAATAACAAAAGCATTTTTATTTAGATTATAAAAAATAATCCTGCATCTGTTTTAGGTGTTCCAGCTGCCACTGTTCTTATGGCTCTGTCAGAGTAAATCATTCAGTAACCAGCCTGTAAATTTCCATGTGAAACAGGTACATCTGTATGAATAAGTTGATATGATGAGCTATTGATCAGTTATTTATGTAAACGACTCAGTTCAGATGTAAGTAAATGCTCATTTACTAAACCTAAACCAGGCATGAGGATTAATAAATCGAGATGTGTGTCTCCATTCGCGGTGTCGAGTCCAGGTTAGTATGCCCTAGGGTGTACATAAACAGCACGTAGAGTAGGACTTTGTCTAGACACACTAGATAGGAGTGAGAGCTAATTGTTGTACTTATGTTTTGGCTAGTTAGTGTAGTTAGCGGGCATCCCACGCCCTGATTTTGTTTTCACTTTGTTTATTAGTTTAGATTGACTGCCGCACATAAGTTAGAAGGTGTTTTGTTTTATTTATTTATTTATTTATTTTTTGAGTTTTAGCTCAAACCATCTTTTCGAATTGGACATCGCACCTGTCAATCGCGGTCACGCTGGAAACCATGATTGACAGGTGCGATGTCCAATCCCAGGACCTGAAAGACATAGGCACCAAAA
>JAOVVA010058511.1:0-13958 GCA_028565275.1 Leiocassis micropogon
GTTGGCTAAGATGCTCGGTCCTAGCAGTTTTTAGAGCCTGTCTATAGCTGCACATACTGTCTTTAAACGCAATTCGATTTGTTTTGGGAATCTCATATGGCTCAGTCATCATTCTGGGTGGATGGAGTAGAATGAGAATTACTTGGATATGAAATGCAAGTAAAAAGACAGAAAAAAGTAGGAGGAAAAGAGAGTACTCACATTAACCACCTGGTTTTGCTACTCTCCAATCACAAAAACACTTTATATATCTGCAGGACTTCTGCTTGAGGCAGGAGGATGACAGATAGGCTGTTCCGTGGAGTAGCTGTGGCCTGTTTCTTACAATGTAATCTCAACATGGAAGAAGGGTCTAGATGCAGAAGATAGCATTCTGGAAAGGTCAAAACCTTTAGTTTGCTTGGCATAAAAAAAAGAAAAAAGTGCAGTGCAAAGGAGGATATTGTGTTACACACAAATCTTTAAAGAGGAATAGGGATGCAGCAGATTATATAGCTATGATATAACCTAACAGTAATGATGATAATAAGATGTAATCATATAGCAACGCTGTTTCTAGCATAAATAAAAATAAGGTTATTTGCTTGTCCTCAGTTTGATGACATTCTGAGTGTTAACACGCTGCTCTCGAATTAAGTTCATTTGAAAGCCATTATGATGTGCATCACCGTTCTCCCATTCGGCTGCTATTTAGCCTGGAATATAACACCTGGCATGTGTGTGTAATTTCTCCCCAAGGCACCTGATAAAACAGTGATCAGGCAGAAAAAGGGATTTGAGCCTTGTGAGAACATTATTTCTGAGGAAATATGATTAAGGAAATTTCACAAGATTGTTGAAAGAAAGAAGTTGAAGTTTCATAAGAAGTTAAAAAATAAAGAAATATTCATAACTATCCAATTTAATTTTACATGGACTTTAATGAACATTTATTAAATTACATACAGTATGTGTATGTATGTATTCAGGTCCATACGTATTTCACCAAGGACAGAATTCTCGTAGTTTTGTCACAACGGTTGATTTGACTGAACACAGCAATCAAGATTTAAAGATTCACATGATTAAAGTGGAGACTTTTAACTTTATTTTAAGGGTTTAGCAAAATATTGCAGTTTATATCATTTAGGAATTACAGCATTTTTACAAAGTCTCTCCAGACTCAAAAGTGACGAGACAGACAAACTTATTAAAAGATATTAATACTGCATGGACATCACAACAGGTTCAGTTTCCTCCCTTCAGCTGCTTTTCCAGGCCTTTAAAGCAGGTGCCTTCAGTTGCTGCTTGTTTGTGGGTCTCTCAGCGTTCCTCAGTGGTGAAATGTACTGTAGCATTGGAGTATAGTTATAAATTATATGTATAGCTATCACTGCACAGTTTGTGTAAAAGGGTAGAGCAGAGAGAGAAAGGGATCACTTTTGTGTGTGTGGTGTATGCGTGTGGGAGCGTGTGTTTGGGGAGACGCATTCATAAGAGTTTTTCTGTGTGTGAGTTAAGTCCGGTTCTGAGTGTGAGAGGCAAGATACTGTTCTGGTTCTGTTTGTTGTTGTTTTTGGCGTGGCTTTGGCCGACAACAGCCAAGTTAATAAAACTCTATTGTTTTGTACTTGTGGTGTGGTTCCTATAGCGGTGAGCGCTATAGTGCTGTCTGCTCAACTGGGTTGAGGTCAGGTAAGTGGCGAAGAAAATTCAATTTCTTTGCCTTGTGTTACTTTTACAGTGCATTTTGGGTCATTATGTGTCTGCAATGTAAAGCACTGCTCTCTCAGTTTTAGTTTCTCTCATTTGGTTCTAGAATATGACATATTGAAATAATCCATCTATTTAAATTCATAAAAGAGTCTTTTGATTGTAGACTTGGACAATGATATACCTACAGTACCTGCTCAAGAGTGTTCTTTACTTGTAGAGGGGGTTTTCTTCACCAAGTAAAGAATCAGTGTACAATAATTTGGTATTTCTGAGTTCAACAGTAATTTTTTTGATAAATAATATACTGCATTGTTGATTTTCAATGATTCACTTGCACTGGCACCTCTTGGGAGCACATATTGAACTTTCCCATGAGCAGCTATCAAATGCAATGTCAACACAATGAATCAATGGCAGATTTATTTCCGTTATTTGCCATGTATGAACTAAGGAACAGACCATAATCATTCATTAAACTGCTTGTCAATGGAGGAACTGACTGAGTGAGTGAGTGAAATGACTGTAATTGCTAAGCAGTTACAACACTATTTTTGTTATGCATTGAAACTAAAAGTCTACACTTAAAACCCATTGCAGAGGTGTACAGAGGCAACAATATGAATTTTTTTTAAATGTGTGCGTAATTCAGTAGTTCATTATTGAGTTAGGAACTTGATATCATTTGCAATTGTTTTACATTTATTTTGTACAATAAAAATTTAAATCCATGTTTGCAGAAAATATCATTCAATTACTTTTAAGAAAGAAATCAGTACAAATAACATCACAGATAAGAACAGCACATTATATATTAAAATAAATCGACAAAAGTGTACAAAGAACACAATAGAGGTTTAAAAATTTTCCATCTTTATATCATATTCCATATTATGTCTTCTACGCCTTTTTTCCTGAAAATTCTAGCAGGTTTTTATAACGCAATCATCATTCAGGGCTTCTGAGACCCACAGAAAACTGAACATGAGTGAGAACTCTGGTTGTATGAGCATACCATGAGGCTGGAATAGATTGAGGCTGTGTGGGAGAAAAAAACAATCAACCACCTCACTCTTGTAGAGCGTCAAAAAGTATTTCTGACGAAGCTTAGCATATTTTAGCAGAAATTTGATTGCTCAGTAGCAATCAAACATTCCTAAAAGTAACAATGAAATAATAAATGTGGTTACTGTGGATTTTTGCATCATTACATTTTAATATATTTTTTATTAAATGATTGCTCCATATGATTATTAAAGGTTACAGCACACTAGACTCAGTTTGTGATCTTAGAGTAATACCACCATTTTTTGTTATTTCAGTTGCTTTCATCTAAGAAGCTTACACCACACTGTGGCATTTTGATAGCACTGAAAGTTATTGGCAAAATAAATAAATAAATACACCCGCTTATGATCTACATCCACCATTAAAATGTTCAGATTGGAATTTTAAAAGCCTCCATAGTGACTATATAGTATGCCACATTAGGGACAGAAAACCTGTGGAAGATCTAGAAAAAGCACTCAACTTCTATACCATGTATGCTGTACCGGGTCACAGGAGGGGCCTGGAGCCTATCCCAGGAGACTAAGGGCATGAGGCGGGGTACACCCTGGACAGAGTGCCAATCCATCGCAAGACATACACACACATGGGCAATTTGGGAATGCCAATTAATCTAATCTGCATGTCTTTGGACTGTGTAAGGAGACCAGAGTACCCAGAGGAAACTCACCAAGCACGGGGAGAACATGCAAACAGACCAGCGGTAGGAATCAAACCCTTAATCCTTTAGTTGCGAGGTGACAACACGAACCACTATGCCACCGTGGCACCCTAGAAAAGTCTGCTTCAGTCAAAACTCTGAGGTGATTTAATGTTGGGATTGATTCAATACCGTAGTGTTTGCTAAACTATTCATTAGTTTGAGCTAGTGTCTATACTGGGCTAGATCACAAATGACATATACTAGATAAAAGATTTTAATGGTTGTTGGAAAGTTTTTCCTCTGTTGAATCAGAGACCAGGAGACATTGGGATATCTTTCAAGCAGAAAATACTCTTTATTAAGAACTCGCCGTGCGTCGCTGTAGTCATCCAAGTCTGACTAAAACTCAGCACTGGAGAGCCCTTGGGACCCTACCCAGTGGTCAGGAAGTACATAAAGACAAAAGGTTATTGTCTCAGACATCTGGGCTACCAGACTTGATCTTCTTAGAATGTCATCATCTTTAATCCAAAATGTAAAACTCTCTTTTTGTACTATGTGAATGTACATAACTTTATGTACATAACTTTTAACTCAGTTTATATACTATTACGTTGGAACCTAGATGTAACATTTTATAAATTTGTAGTCCAACAAGTTTCTGTGTTTTTTTAGACAACAATCAAGCATGCTCATCAGGCAGCCAACTAACTGGAAAAGTTCATGTTGGCTTTTTTGACTATTATAAAAACTGCTGAGTCCAGAGTTCCTTTGCTTACTGGAACACTGTCTATGAGGAAGTGAATGTGTTGGGGATTGGTATCTACAGTCTATTCAGCACATTCTATTGAAATTGACATTTTTGACCATGATATAAATGTTAATATGTGACATGCTTATGGCACCACCTTCTTCCATGCCACCCAAGTCATTAAATAAATTTATGTAAAACACACACAAAAACATACTTTATGTTATAATTTCATCTCAGGAGAAATGGAAGGTAAAATATGACCTCAGATTTAAGCTGTGACCTCTACGTTCCTCAGTTCAGAAATCACACAAAACTCAGGCCTATGTGTGTGTGTGTGTGTGTGTGTGTGTGCATGCATGCACATGTGTGTGTGTGTGCAGGTGTGTGTAATTCTAACCTTTAAATAACACAGTCACAGTACGTTGACAGATGAATAGCCACATGCTGTGTGTGTGTGTGTGTGTGTGTGTGTGTGTGTGTGTGTGTGTGTGTGTGTGTGTGTGTGTGTGTGTGCTGTATGTGTATGAGGCTCAGGTTTGGCTGCGCCTCAGATAGATAAAGGCCAGCCATTTATAACCTCTCTGTCTCTCTCCAGAGGGTTTAGCTGGGTTTCTATTGATAGCGATGAACATCGTTCTGTTTTCCAGATAAGCCATCCAAAATACCAGCATGTCATGCACCTATGTGGAAATGAAGTCTCGCCTCATAGATGGAGACTAAATCAAAAGTGCATTCACTGTAATATGCACATATTTTAAAAATCCATTTGGCTTTGCGATTCCGCGCATGGTGGTGCCGGACTGTGGCTCGGCTTATACTCTAGTAGCGCTGGGAAAGACCCAGAACTGAACACAGACACACCAGGAGGAGAGTGAAGCTGAGCATAACTACAGTGCTGCCAGAGCGGTAAACTATACGGCCGTTTCTTGGCTGCACTGGTCTGAAGGTTTTTACCATATCTTTACCATCATGGAACTTCAAATTGGAGAATGCTTTGAGCTGTGTAGGGAGAGATATGTGCACAGGATGTTAAAATCACCACACAGATGTTACCAATATTGAAATATACTTTAATATAAGTGTCTCACCTGTTCTTCACTCAGTGGGATGGGGAGCTCAAACACAGTCCACACCACTCCCTCGGTGCAGTTAGGGGTAGTCAGTGAGCCATCATAGCGATAATACCGAGTCATGTTCTCCTCACTGAGTATGAGATTGCTTAGGGAGATGCTATTGACTGCCGTGCTTTTACCTAAGGCAAAGGAAAAGAAAAATGTGTCAGGGCTTATATTCAGATAAAATAAATAAATAAAAAAATATTCTATGACAATTATGAAGTGCAGCATATAGGGAGCACTTTACTATAAGGTCCACAACTATAGCAGTATACTTCTCAGCTAATAATTTCATAATGAAGCACTTGGTCGATTTGTCTGAAAAACTGAAGGAAAAGGCCATCTTGGAATGTGTTGGTGGAGGAAAATAACTAATATATATAATCTGCAGATATAAAATTATGTTTGTGTAGCTATTGTATAAAAGCAGTGTATCTTGTGTGATATTGCTGAATTAAATATTACCGATTAATGGTCATTCATACTGTATGACACAAGCATTTTTTCCTTTTTTTTTGTTTTTTTATTTGTGGGCCATATAGCAAAAAAAAATGTGGCATGTAATAGACTCTCCATATTATTATGACTTTTTAAAAGTATTTGATGTTTTATAATGCACACTGTTATTCTGAAAGACAATTCCGAATGTAATCTGTATTTTTAATAAATGCAGTTTTTTAAGAGATATGATATTGTTTGTACAAAATTTTACTTGCATAAATATTACTCACATTCACAGAAAGTAAACATTTCAATCAAACAAACAAACAAACAAACCGATATTACTCACTAGTATTTTGCACTTTTTCCAAGGCTTGTATGAGTTTATCATACTTTTTGTTTTCACTTTTTGATTCCTGTGAAGAAAAAAACAAAAATGCTATACTGATTTCTAATTTTCTTACGCAAAGTGAAAGAATTGAGAAAATAATTGAACCATAATAGACTCATGCTATATTTTGCATATTGACCCTGGCACACCAAAATATTGTCCGAAAATGTTTTTCTATGATTGTGTACTGATTGATTGTGCTTTGTTTGCTTTCCATTTCAAAAAGAGATTTGCTATTCTGATGTCTGTTCGACTTTAATCAACGAAATAAATAAACTTCACCTCAATGAGAACTCAGTAATAATTATTTAATAACATTTTGTTGTGCCTTTAAGACTGCTGACATGATAGTATACAGTGATACCTCATAAAAGAATCCCAGCACTGCCACTCCATGTCGTTCCTTCAGCGCATCTTCCAAAGTTTTAAAATTTTGCTTCATATGAACAATATGCAGCTAATGAGGAGAGAGAGAGAGAGAGAGAGAGAGAGAGAGAGAGAGAGAGCATGAAGGCCATTATTATTATTGCCATTTTTTATTTTAAATTCTTCCGGTGAACTCCTAAATTAGTTAAACCGAGTGATATTAATCTGAATAAAATAATTACTCTATTAAGATTGTATTCAAAATGTTAAAAGTAAAATTTAATTATGTATCAATATGTGAAACATTGACTGCTTGTTACAAAGACAGGACTTCTTAACTTCTTCTGGTTGTTATGACCCCCTTTGTAGGCTTATAACTTCTGTTCGAATTGCATATACATCTAAACTAAGTTAAATTTTTTGGCAGAATCTGAATGATTTGTGATGTCTATATCTATCCTTATAAGTGTGTCTAAGACCATCATACCTCCATCGGGTACTGCTCCCCATCGATAGTGTGTTCAGACCCAGGGCCTCCATTTTGCCCCCAGTGTAAGTGAAACTGTACAGCTTTGTAAGTGTCTTTGAGGTTTCCCCCACTCACAGTGGCCGAAGAAGAGACAGATACTTTCACTGTGGAAGAAAAGGGTAGAACTGAATCAGTGAAATCTCTGAACAGTGTCTCTTATGTCTTTGAGTCAGAGATTGAATCCGGATGTTGATTAAATTCCATGAAGCTTTTTGGAATCAAATTATGCCTTAACAGCAGTTTGTCAGTTACGTTAGAGGACAAATCGTCCTCCAGCGTGCTAAAGCTAGACCCCTACAGAGCCTGCTGTGTGCTGTGACCTGTACACTGAATACTTTGACATTTAATTCACTTAACAGGAGATAACAACCTTGCAGCCGACCTTAATATGTCTTTCAATGTGTGCAGATCAAGTCAGATCAAGTTCTAAGATCAGGTAAAGCTTGATTAAGTAAGCAAAACATACAATAAAAGACAAGTGGCTGTTTTTAATTTTAATGTTAGGTTGAAAATGATTGTTTTTAAATCTAACTACACTCCATAACTTTAACATATTAACAGTGATTCTCAAATATATACCAGTAAACTGGTGACATGATCAAGGCTCACCATGCCCACATGGACCAAAGCCCAGCCCATCCGGTCTGATACCACAGAAAAGCTAACGCAGCTCAAATTATCAAAAAAAAAGGCGAAGGCACCAGAACACCCAATGCACCACAGCCTAATGCGAACAAGGGAAGAGCTCAACCCTGCCTCCAAACCTCCCAGGTCCCTGCATTACAGCCTGCCGTGTATGAGGTTTTGCAGGCAAAGAAGTTCAAAGGTGTTGATCTGGCATCCAAGTTCCTCAGATCTCAATCTGATCAAGCATGATTGGTTTGAAGGAATGAAGGAATCTGTATAATCTGTGTGCTTGATCTAACTGAGGGCCGGACATTCTCCTTCAGGATTTTCTTGTAGAGCGCAGAATTCATGGTCCCAAAAAATGTGGAAAATCTTTCAGGTCCTCACACTTTGGTCTATCAGGGAAATGCTGATAGTTTTGAGGAAAACTAAGAGGTAGTACAGTGGTCAAGAAGAAAGATCATAACATATAACATAGCAGCAAGCCACAAACTGATGTCATTCTGTATGCTGTTTGACCTTTTCTTTTTGGAGGGCTGCCAGTGCGGATCATTTGTACAGATGTACAAGAACACTTTATGATTTACTGCCATAGAGACTTTTAACAAGTCGCATGAATTGTTAGTGGCTTTTTCTCCCATTACCTTTCTCTATTTATTTTATATATTTATCTGCTAAATTATACATCAGAATAAGTTTTGCTAAACCTGATAAGGCTATTTTATATATGCAAGAATCTTTCTTTTATGGCTTAGTCCATGGTATCCTAGGAGTTGCCACATCAGATTATTTGATCAGCAAGACGTGGCACAGGTATTACGCCAAACGCCCTTCCTGTCGCAACCCTCCCGTTTTATAGCTGTCCTTGGAACTGGCACTGCATGCAATGGCTGATTTGTACTAATGTTGCTCATAGGGTTAAGGGTCTTGCCCAAGGACCCAATGTTGGTGACCCATAGCCTCAATTGTAAATCATTACATGGATCACAGGGTGACAGAATCTTAGCACTAGTATGTATTACTAGTGTGTATTTCCTTTCATTGCAACATTAATATTCTAATTTCAATGTGGTTTAGAGGAGGCTGGGTGTGATGTTATATGATAGGTAACTTTTAATCTACCAACAGCTCCCTACAAAAAAATATTAGGGTTGTGCAATGCATTATATGACAAGGTCTAATCAGTGGTGTAAAAAAATTATGTGGGACAAAATGTTCTGGAGACAATCACACAGACTAAAAGGTAGATAAGCATCTTCATTCATAGTCTCTAAACCTTTTGTGTTACTGTAGGTGTAATGGCCTATTGGGTTTATTCGGTATTTTTTCTAAATGCCAAATATGGCAAACTGAAACTATTTGTTTTTTTGTAAATCTGTGCTTAGTCTATCTCAGACATTTTTACGGGAAAAATAACAATGGCTTATCTCTTAAGCCCATTTTTACCATCATCACTGTACTGTTTCTCAAATTCCTTTCCTAGACAGATTTTATGATTGATTACCCACTTACCAGTGTGTCCATTGTTTTTCAGGATGCCAGTGAATGCCTCTTGGTAGCCTTTGAATATGAACGGAGTGAGTTTGTCATCCAGCACTGTTTTCCTGGTCACTATATTAATAGGAGACTGTTCGTCTTCCTTGCAGTCTTCATGCACCTCATGCCAAGCATCAGGTCCTGTACACAATGAAATCATAATGACCTTTATGTGTGACCTAAGATTGCATCCATAATAATGACTTATATAAAACTTATCTTTTATTTCTTTCTGATCTCTGCAGGCGAAATTGTACAGTTATGCTGCACAAATATGATGAAATTACTTACCTTTGCAATGTGACTCACAGGGCATCTGGGACTGGTAGCACCAATTTTCTGATAGAGAGAGAGTTTTATATCAGTTATATCTTTAACATTCATAGATATTTTGCTAGCACATGAATAACAGAAAATGTCTCTAATAAGCAGGCTATAATCACAGTTGTTTCTAGCATGACATTTCTGTAAATTATTCAGTATTTCTGTAGCGGAAATAGCATTTATTAATATTTTAAAATGAAGGTTAGTTTACAAATCTATACAAATCAAATCTATACATATAATATTTTAAAATGAAGGTTAGTTTACAAATCTATACATATCGAATATATTAAAAATAAAAGAAATTAAAACCAACACGAAAGGTCTAATATAATAACACTACTCTGGATTCATCTTTTTTTTGTGTGTGTGTATGATATTCATATATTTAGACATGGAGTGTGCCAGTCACAGGGTCTACACATAATTATGATAAGCCAGCCAAGATCACTTTATCTCACAATCATATCCTTGCAAGGGTGTTAAGATAACTGTCTTTGCTTATGTGGCTGACTAACAGCTGTCAAACGGTTTGAGACACTCAGTAGGAAAGTTAAGAGCAAAAAGATTTTATTTTTTAATTATTTCATTATTTTGACTCATTATAGCATTTTTGTGACTAGTGCAACACTGCTACCACTTACTCCATTGTCTCTCCTACAAGTATGACTGGCTATTTTCTTTTTTGTTGTATTTTATGTCAATGATGTTCATCCTAGCTTAATCAGTTAGTCAATTCCCACCCACAACTTACTGTAGGTCTCTCGCCTATCATATTACAGCTAATACCAAAACACATAAAACTAGTCAATGTATCTTTTAGAATACTGCTACAGTACATCAAATCTGCTGCATCGGAACATGCTCTAAGGAAACTGCTATCTGCTACATTTCATAAACATACAGTAAGTTCACAGACACCACTTCGGATTAGACACCCCTCCCTCCACAACCAGTATTGTTTTTTTTGTTAGACTTCTGACCGAGGATGGCTATGGTATCACTAGGATTCAAATTCATGATTTAAAAAAAAGAGGGAGAACACTTTTCTGCTGAGCCAATCCAGAGCCCCTGTGCAATATTTCTAATAAAACTGAAAAATAATAATAATAATAATAATAATAATAATAATAATAATAATAATAATACAGACTTGTCATAAAGGAGTGTTGTAGTCCATGATGGCCACACAAGGCCATGTTGTAAAGTGGGAAGTAGAGTTTGATGGCAATTTTAGCATAGACACTGTATAACAGAACCCTTCCCCAAAAGTGCTACCTCCAGGACTGGCATTCTTCTGTGGCCTACTGACGTCATGGACCTGGGCAATTCGGGTGCTAGGCATGAAGCTCTTGGTATATTTTATACAGGATCTTTTTCTGCTTTGTAGTACTTCAAGTCATTGACATGAATGCAGGATACTCTCGCCGTATTGCGAGTTAAGGATTGCTTTGACTGTATTAGCTTTGATTGTATGCTGGTTCTGACTCAATTTCCAGGAGATGAGATGTAGAATGCCGGAATTATGAGGCAGTTGAGTGGCAGATCTAGTTTGCGTGTGACCTCTTTGATGCGTTGGAAACCCTTGAAGAGACCCACCTAATATTCCATCAGTTTCCTGCAGCCTTTGGTTAAGCAAAAAAACTACACCAAATCACCAGGCTCATACACTGGTGCCTGTCCACAACATCTGCCGGGGGCTTATTCCCAGATTTGTTCACTTCTCCAGAGCCACCTGTCTACTTTGTAGGGAGAGTTACATTAAAATATAGGCCTCACCTCTTGCGGATTCTGGGACTATTAGTAGGGGGTAACCTTACTTCACATAAGCTTGATTAAGCCCACAGAAATTGATAAATGTATAATGCCTCACCCATTTCTTCTTAAGAGAAGAATATATAGCAGAGGCTGGCAGTGACGTATGCAATGCTGTTGGAGAGCTTCCTTAATATATTTTTTCATGGCTTGTGTCTCTATTGTAGAAAGTGGGGAAATTTAGCTGAGAGGGAGTGTGGCTTCCATGAGCAGCTTGATGTATCAGTAATTATAGTAATTATAGTATCAGTGGGGCAGGAGTCCACTCGCCTTGGTTTTGGTTATAACTTCTTACAACTTCTTACTCAGGGTAAATTTCCTTGGGAACTTGAAACTCTAGGCCTTCTGTGGTCATGGATGCTACTGTGACATAGAGGACTTGAAGGCACTGAGTGTGGCAGAGATTCGTCATTTCTTCCATGATATTTGTGGTTCATGTGTCTGCATCTATTTGCTTAGTGCCATAAAGGAAGATATGTTCTCAAAGATCTGTACTGCCAGCACATCATTTGTGTGAGAAATAAACTTGAAAATAGAAATAATGGTTTGTCTCACTGTGTTGGAGTGAGGCGTGTAGGAGATTTTATCAGGTGTGGGCTGTAATGATTTGGCTAAGGTTGGTACATTGAGTTGTGCCAGGAGCTGCCACAATGCTGGAAGCTGCTCACAAATCAGCCACATTTCGTCCATGATGGAATGCAGCCGTGAGGGTGGGTCACTACATTCTGCCAGGGTATGGAAACTCAAATTTACCAGCTTTACCAGCAAATTCCTCTTCAACTTCTTTTCCTTTGAGAAGATGGTCACAAATGCTAGAAAAGATAAAAAATTGCTTGTAGGATATAAGATCATTTGCAGGTTGCAGGTTGATGAAGGCTACCTTGGTGCACTCCAGAATGCCTTCTTGGTATGCAAAGTAAAAGAGCATATCAGCAGGAAACCCTTGTACCCGGTGGGGTCATTGAAGTACTTTTTGGGGCAAGCCATAGGTTTTGAATCAGGAAGAGCTGCTGGTGTCATCAGAACTGATTTGGAGGCCTGAAACTGCAGCATCTGGTTAAGGAGTTGTTCAATCTGTCATTGCACTTCTAGTATTGCTGCTTCCATATAATAATAATTAGGGGGCAGTGGTGGCTCAGGCACTGAGTTACTGATCGGAAGCTTGGTGGTTTGATCCCCAGCTTCACCAGGTTGCCACTGTTGGGCCCTTGAGCAAGGCCCTTAACCCTATCTGCACCAGAGGCGCTGTATCATGGCTGACCCTGCGCTCTGACCCTAGTTACGCTGGGATATGCGAAGAAGGAATTTCTCTGTGCTGTAATGTATATGTGACAAAATAAAGGCTTAACTTATGACAAAGTATTCTGTCATAAATGCAGTTGAGGATGCAGGTGCAGGTCAAACGGGTAAACCAAAATCAAAGTCAAGTCTGGTGATTAACAAACAGCATAAACTTAGTAAGACAAGAATAGACAAGGAAACCAGAAACCAAATAAAAACACGAAAATCATCAGGACTGTAAAAGCTTGGTACTGACTCATAGAACAATCGCACTTTACCGTGTAAATGTGGCAGGTGCGTTTTTTTATTCAGTAAGATTTGATATCAGAATGATACTGAATCCAAAATGGATATGAAGTATATTCAGTCATTTTTTAACTATTCATTTATTTATTTTTCATTCATTCATTTTCAGTAAATACTTGATCCTGGTCACAGTCACAATGGATCTCTAGGCTATCACAGGAACACTGGGTCTCAGGCAGAAATACAATATGGATGAAACCTTATTATTGTAAACTATTATTTTGGCCAAATATTAAAATGACTGGTTCTGGGGACTCACATGGAGGGGTCTGTTAAGTATAGACAAAGGATCTTCGGTTTTATAATTTAGTTAAAATGGTTGAAATAACCCACCATTATCACTTCAATCCTAAACTGTATTAATTCATTAATGTGTTTCATTCAAACCTCAGTAACTCAAAAACATCTTCAGGAATCAGGAAAACAACAAGTTCTATGACTCATATATAAATATATAATAAATATATAAAACATTATTTTACACATTTGCTGTATGTGCTACGCAATAATATTAATTAAATAGATCTGTATCTTCTGTGGAATTCACAGGCCCAAATGACCCTAGCTGCAAAATGACATTTATATTATTGTTTTATATTATGATCCTATTATAGAATCTTGTTAGGCAAAAAATATTGCCACATTTTGTAGACCATTATACTTTTTGTTTTGTTTTTTTGATGATCACCTTAATATGCACACCCTCTGTACTGAGTCTCTGTCAAGCCACCCATCTTGGAAGAACTCAATTTATCTATTTATCATTGCAGAACAAAAGGCCAACAACACAGAAGACCTCACAGTCCTTCCCTGCTGTCTGGGAAAATAAACCGAATTCCAAAGAACAGGAAACAGATGATGTTCTGCACGTCGACCAGCCATGCTGCTGTGTGGTGCTCTTTAGGAACGTTAGCACTCTTTATGTACAAACAACCAGAGCTTTCCTCCCTATAAAAATCTAACATATTAGCATCCTAATTTTCATTAATTAATGTTGTTGTTGGTCTTTCGGCTGCTCCCGGCAAGGGGTCGCCACAGCGGACTATCCGGTCCGCACTACAACTTGGCAC